>JAMKCH010042658.1:0-60809 GCA_023653785.1 Ophioderma brevispina | reverse complement strand
CTCGTGCTCGTTGATTACAGTGATAAATGTCTATCTTGATTTAGAAACTGGGGCCAAGATGAGGCTGTGTAGCAGACGTTCGGCATCAATGATCAATCTCGTATTGGACGAGCTTGCACGTAAAGTGGCCTTGTGCAGCTCATTAACACCATAGGGGACGCCAAATCGGTGAAACACATTGTCATGGAATGATTTGGCCATGAAGACGAGGTTTAGAACGAGGTGTGGGGTTTTTCCGTATGGAAATACGTTTCACACGATTTGGCACCCACAAATCTCTTAACGAAGAGGTTGCGGTATGCCTGAAAGCGTGAAACATGTTGTGTGAAGGTCACCACTGATTCGATTGCCCTATTGTTCACCATGTTACAGGGTGTGAGACCAGGTGACCATATCTCCGCCACACCGCGCAAAAAACTCCTGCTTGGGCTCTGTGGCAGTGTTGCCTAGCCAAATTAACACATATAAGCTCTGCTGAGGTTGTCAGGGTCGCTGCTTGTTCAAAAGCGATTTTGGCCATACCATTTGATGGCTTTTGTTTGGGTGGATTCCGTAACACTGACCCACTGACACATTTTTTTAGACACACTTATGATTCGAAACCTCACAGAGTAAAGCACATTGTTTTGCATATATTACATAACTGATTTTTTCACTGTGTTGAACCTGCACCATTGTTTATCTTGATATTTTTGTTGCTTCATTTTGGTATGCAACACTTGCAAACTTGGAATTACTGCGAAATCATTTTAAGATGTTTGGAGACGGAGTGGCATTCAATGTGTCTTTGACCTTCTTCACAGACCAACATGCTAAAGAGGCCTCCCTGACGCGCATTCTGACTTGACTTTGAGTTAAACACTTTCAAGGTGGTATTCGCCGTAGAAGCGCCCACGTTGCACCAACATTCGTTCCAAACAAATCACACGCTTATAGCGCGGGGAATTCAAACTTTTCATCGTGGAGAATGGATCCTATTATATGACACTTCTACAGCGAATGGCTTGCTGCTCATTGCCTGATCGCTTGCTTGCTTTTTGTTGTTGAAATAGTTTTTGTCACTGATTCACGATATGGTATGTTGGTTTTGAATTCTGAGATAGAGTTCCAGTACAGTCTTCGGTTGCTACCATAAAGCGTCTGGAATATAATGAATCGGACATCGTCGCCTGTTAAAAATCTCCAACAGGAAACTAAGAAGGAATTCCTTGGCAAATACCCGGGACTTATTATAATAAGTGTTGAACATGCTAGCCAGAGGACTGTAGTGAAAGAGTGTGCGGCTTGGATAAAATTGTGAATTTGCACACAAGATCTGAGGCATTGATAATCCATAAAAATGGACCGTGGAGGCACTTGCCAACCCCCTAATGGACCCCAGCTTGGATGTCAAGTTATCAATGGTCGGGCATTTTAAAATGCCCCCAATCAAGTGAAAAGTACATGCCCACTCTTTCCAGATTACAAGGATTCTAAAAGGCATGGTTTACAATATCTACGGCTTATAGTTTCTTGTTACCTTTGTTTTTTTTTAGGTTATGGGGAAAAGTGTAAAAATGGTGAAAAAAGTTAAATTTTGGTGTGACATGGGTCAAAAGTTAAAGTCGCTTTGATTCAGGTAATATGTGGCGCAATGGTTTCCTCCTAACTTAACGATTGAAATAAGGACTAGTTTGCCTTATCCGGTATGCTTACTTTCACGTGATCCAACAAATAGGGTCACAGGTCAATAGAATCCAAACCTCCAATAGCTGTTGCTTTATTCGCCATTTTGGTTAATAACTACAACACGTAAGATAGTCAGTGCTATTCGATTCTTGGGATTTTGCCCGAAATCATTCAATCAACTGTCTCATAGGGGCGCTATACATTATTATGTGTGCGCTTATTCCGTTAATGTTTAGATTGAAGTATTACAAAAGAAACGACTTCGGCTGCTCGGATTGCGTGGCATGTGTCTGTGGGCGCTCGTCTTGTTATCTAAAGTCGTGGGTTCGAATCCCACTACAGGAACAAAATTTAGTTTATGATTTTATTTGATTTAGGAGTTGGAGATTGGAATCATAAAAACATAGGTTGTGGATTGAAGTAGAAAAATATTGGACTAGCTGCCTTTGAGATAATAAGACTGGTCATGGTCCGGAACATGATTTCGGCCAGAATCCTCGACGTGCAACAAACTATTAAACCCAGGGCTAGCACACATTGGTACACATCTCAAGTACAAAAAGGTTTTGAGTGATTAAATATGTTGCCAGACTGATAGGAACCCCTGAAATACGATTCTTAAGTGCCGCAAGTGGTGCACCTTAAGGAGAGGGGGCCAAGCAAAGTTTGTACCAGGGGTCAAATCGTTAAATGATCCAATCATGTTTAGAAGCCACCACAGTATGTGTTAACCATAAGGATTCAGAAAAGGTATAGTTTGTAATTATGTACAGGCCTAAAGTTTCAGAATTTAGGCTAAAAAACAGCAAAATCAATAAAGAAGGTCAATTTCAGTTGGACAGGGTGGTCAAATTTTTTTAAAGTTGCCTCCGATTTTGGATAAAAAATGTGCAATTAATTGGTGGAGTTGATGGATTAAAATAAGGAATAGTTTTAACTGTTTAAATGCGTAGTTTCCGATTGAGGGGGTCACAGAAGGTCAACGTCCAATGCATTCAATGGGGCTTGATCGTGGTGTCCCCCTAATTTCTTAAGCAAGAATTTGGGACACTTCAAGGTTCTATACTGGGCCCTTGCTTTTTCTCTCTATGTCAATGATATTCCTCCTCTTCCAAACCCTTCTAATTTGTATTATGGCCGATGGCACCAACATATCTATCACACAAAACTTACACATCTCAAAACATATTTACAAAGATTAATTATGTATCACATGGCTTAAAGCCAACAAACTTTCGTTTAAGGATCCAAACTAACTAATTACTTCACAAAGAAAAAAAAAACATGAAACACCCCTCAAGCAAAATTCAGGATTGACAATACACCCATTCAACCCGTAGACCATACACAATTTCTGCGTTTAATAATTGTAGTCAAAATTCTTTCCTGGAAATATCAATCTCACAACTACAAATTCAACTTTCTAAGAACAGCGGGATTCTTAGAAAGCTCCGCAACACTCTTCCCAAACATATCTAATTCTCCCTATACAGCCACACTAATACTTCCGTAATATCTTATAGTAACATAGCTTGGACAAATACAGACATAACACTTGATACAACCACTGCCATGGACTTCTCCAAATTCGAATAAATTGGACAAGATATTCAAACTCCAAAAAGAGCCATACAACCTCATTATTACACTGAATACACATATCCACATAAACCAAGTTCCCAATTCCAGGTTAAAACTCTCAGCCTGAGCCTCAATGTTGATGAGGTCAAGGTCACGTATCAAGGTCAAAGGTCATGTGAGATCGAGTTGAAATAGGTCGTTAATTTTTTTTTAAATTCACCTCAATTGAAAAGTTGAAGTTCAATTGGAACCAAACTCATGTCATAGGTGCAACATGTGATCCCTCATATGTTGATGAGGTCAAAGGTCACGTGCCAAGGTCAAAGGTCATGTGAGGTCGAGTTGAAATAGGCTGGCGGCCCACAGCGTATATTCTTTGAACTTAGCGAGCGCGCAAGCAGAGAACCGCGAAATTCTAGTTTAAACTTGGTTCAACCCACTATTGTGTGTCTTATAATATATATGACACCTCTTAGAGGCACTTTCGGTAATTTGCCAAATCAGAAAATCGAAAAGTCATCAAAAATCAAATATTCGCATGTCTGTAACAAGTATAGTTATCCTAAAATACCCTCCAGTGATAAGACTCTAAGCAACATAATAAAATCATAATCGGATATCTTAGTCATTACTGTCCGTACGGAAATTTATTACAACACGTAACTGAATGGAGATACATATTTTTTAACACTCCTGTTTTCTTCCTTTTTTGTAATTTTCATTTAAAAAATATTATTAGAATTCTACAGACTTATCCTTCACTTTTAGACTCCTCTTTGAATGGATCACTGAGAGCTACTTTCAAAGACCAACGAGAGATTTCAAGTCATCCATATTTTCTGTCATATGTAGTGGTTGTTTACAGATAGACACTGAATAGAGTGTCTAATTGCCAAGAATGCAAAGAAAAATGACTTTACTTGACACTGGTGAATGCAGAGCCCATCTCATTGTTTGTTTGGCTGTATGTATGTCTTGTTTATTTGTTTGCTTATGTTTTAATGTTTTAAGCTTATTTACTTCACACTGCATTGAAATCGCTGTTGTAAATTGATAATTTGGTGACTTTACTTGATACTGATGAATGCAAAGCTTACATCTCATTGTTTGTTTGTTTGGATGTATGTTTGTCTTGTTTGTTTATTTGTTTGCATATGCGTTAATGTTTTAAGTTTATTTACTTACGACTGCAATGAATAAAAACTAAGGAAATTAAATCGTTGTTGTAAATTGATAATTTGTTAACTTCAGACCTCCGAATACTGCAAAGTGCCATTTTTTTCTGAAAACGTCATTTTTGTGTCGCCTAGGGATCACTTTGTTCACTGTTGTCTGTTGATGTCTGTTGTTGATGATGTCTGTTGTTGCTGATGTGAAAGTAGGTTTACATTTGCCTGTATTATTTGCATACTTCGATGGATGTAAACCAAACTTGAGTCAAAGATGCAACATGGGATCCCTCATTTGTTGATGAGGTCAAGAATCACATACCAAGGTCAAGATCATGTGAGGTCAAGTTGGAAGATAGGTTGAAAATGTAAAATTGACCTCAATTAAAATGCTGAAGTTCGGGATCAATTGGAACCAATCTTGAGTCATAGGTGCAACATTGGATCCCTCATGTGTTGATGAGGTCAAAGGTTGCCAAGGTCAAAGGTTATGTGAGGTCAAGTTGTAAGATTCAATTGCAAACAAACTTGAGTCATAGGTGCAACATTGGCTCCTCATTTGTTGATGCTGTCAAAGGTCATATGGCAAGGGCAAATGTCATATGAGGCATATCATTTACAGCAGGCGACACATGCGGTCCGAGGACCGATGTATTTTTTTGAAAAAGGGAGTGGAGTGTGGGTGGATACCAAAAGCGTTTTTTGAAAATCAACAACTTTTGTGGCAGAGCCAAAATGTTTTCTCTCTTCAAAACTTTTTAAAATTTTCTAAACAGTCAGTTCTAAGTAAAGTTATGCAACGAAATGTCCTTGAATTTTAAGGGGGAACTTATTTTTGGGAACCCCTTATTACTTCTTTACAATAGTTTTACACCATGAGGCAATAATAACGGTGCTGTTGGGATTTTAGATATTTGAAAGTAGGGGGGGGGGTTTCTCTACAATATACAAACACATGTAGGACTCTCTACACATGACAGTGACAGCTTAACGTCTCTTCCGATTGACGATATGCTTTCATGGTTGGTGTGCTGAATGCTGATATTTCAAACGAACTATTGTAATAGTGATTAATCTGGGATGCACCAGAGCCGAAATGCTGTTCAGCATGCTGAACATAACTTCGGCCTTCATTTAGTCCCGCTTTTTGAGAAATTAGAATACGGTGACATTTTGTTAGACACACCATATAATCCGCTAAAATTGTAATATTCCATCGCACACCTGCTTTATTTTGTTGGCAACATGGCCGCTCCCATTGACCGAAGTGAATAAAGTGTGAGGACAAGATTAACGGTTCCATGCTGTTCCACAGGTGGCTACTTATAGAGGTTTCACTCACTATTAATTAATATTAATTAAGGTAAGTGATCATTGTTTTCTTAATGAATACATATTCCTTATTCCCGAAGACTGTGTATTTTGTTGGTTCTACTGGGGAGAAATAATGGCAAATTTTGGTACATTCTGTCAGAGACTCACTCAGCCATGAAGCAAGCGATTGTTACAAGTGTCATTTTACTTAGACGGGAGGAAATTAGCTAATTACTGACGCATAAAAAGATACAATCAGGTCTCATATAAATGAGTAATAGGCGGCTCAAACAAACTTCCCAAACTTGTTTTGAGGAGTTTAGATCGCAATATCCCATATATATCTGCAAGAAAACAATGAAGATCTAAGATGGCTCAAAACCAAAAACCATACGTCAAGCTCAAAATAAAAATTCATTATCAAGGCATATTATTGTGCCCAGTGGCGAGATAAGTTGATATTAGCGCTAAATTTGGCAAAATGCTCCTTTATTAAAACGTTAATAACGCAGCTATCAATTATTAACTATAGCTCAGTAATAATTACAGTCGTAAATTTCTTCGCTAGCAAGCTATTAACCCGTAGATCATAACCAGCAAAACACTTAAAAAGACACTATCAGTGATCCATCCAAAGAGTGAAAATATTTGAAATTGGCAGAAATAGCTTAAAAGTAAAGGTCAAATCTTTAGAATTCTCATAAAGTACTTTTCCAACTGAAAATTGACAGCAAATGAGGAAACGGTAGTATTCAACGATATATTTTCTATTCAATTACATGTTGCAGTAAGTGTCCGTAAGGACAATGACTTGTCTGATTTTGTCTTTATCACGTATTAGGTTGCTTTTGGTCTTATCATTTGTAAGGTAGGGCGAGTTGGTGCAGCGGTCGAGTTGCTCACCTTTCACCAATGCAGCCCAGGTTCGATTCCCGGTCGTATCGTATGTGAATTTGGTTGTCGATACATACTCGTCCTCGCAGGTTTTCTCCAAGAACTTCCTCCTGCATCTACAATCGGACTTTTTCCTATAAATCTTTCCCCGTTGTTCTGAAGGCATCCCTTGATTCTAAACTTATAGCAATATTGGGTTCTGCCTGCCGAATGTTATAAAATAAAAAAGGGTATGTTAGGATACCTATACTTGTTAAAGTCATGGGAAAAGTTGATTATTTTCGATTTTCTAATTTTGGAAATCACTGTTAAGTGCCCGAGTTCACTCCTCATTCAAATGAACTCCAAGTGCACTGAATATATGAAAATAACTTACTGATGGAACTAAAGAATCCAAACGTCCATTGATAACGTAGGTCTGCTGATATGGATCATACGTTTCCACATCCCAACAGGATGTAAGAGATATTCTGCAATGTCCACACATTGATTGCGGTCAACCAATTGACTGTTCTCCGGAGTTAACCCGGCGGAAATACAACTCCTTACCTATATACCTGTTCTCAGAATATACCCAACGGCTACTAACGTTTAACGTTTGCCATGTTTGCGGTCAAGCAATCCACTGCTCTCAGGAGTTAACCCGGCCAAATTACAACTACTTTTGTTATCAGAATATACCCAGCGTTTTTCGGAACTAGAGATATAGATGCCATGTGTTGCGTCTGGCCAGATGAACGGGACTACCTGTACATTTATAGATGTTGTGCGCATCCGGGGGGGGGGGGCATGATGGGTATAGACATGTGCAAATCCTAAATTGCATGGATATCTCATCAATAATGAAAATTCTAAATAACTTCTAAGGGCCCTTGGGTTGTTTGTTGAAGGCATGCTGAAGGAATTTCAATATACTGGTACATGTCTTGAACTGTTTTGATGTTGCACATAATTTTGTGTTATGTTCCTGTGTTTGGAGAATGATTGTTGTTGATGAAGGATTCTGGTGGTGAGAGGATGCATTAACCATACGGGGAATGCATCCTCTCACCTACTGATTTTGATGTTTTTCATCATACATCATCATGATAATATTTGCTTAGTGTATCGCCAGCTTTCACCACCCTTTGGTACGGTATTCACAATACTTTTCGTCTTGTACGAGTGTATTTATTTGATAGGTCCGATCCGGCCTATAACACGTATTTTTCGAGAAGAAAAAAAAAATCTAATTAGTATTTTGAATACCATTAGTGCCTAAAATTATTAATTAAAGGAAGATGAAAGAGGAAGGAAAATAATGCGTCCTGTGTGGTGGTCGAACCACCATCGCAGGGAAAAAGTTTAAGATCATGAGTCCAGGACTTAAGCGACTGCGCCACGCGGGATTTTTTTTTTGTTAGTGTTGAACATGTAATACTTAAACCTTACCTACTAAATTGTTTAAAAAAAACCGAAAATTTCCGAAGACGAAGAAAGAACGCTCGACAAAACATGGGATCTAACATGTGATGTGTTCTATGGCGTTCATCGTGACGTCACGGGTCAGTTAAATAAAATCATAAAAATTCACTTTTTGTCTCAGATGTATGCTGTTTCGTATGTTTTTCAGCGTTTCCAACCCTGCGATACAATGTCAAAATGTTGACACATCATAGGTATCTGGGGCATTTTAGGTCATTGGTATTACTAAGAAAGTAATTATGAGTGTTCCGTCAAAGCCCTAGTCGTGTGCTGCGCCACCTACGGTGGTTCCGGGAACATTGCGTCCAGTCACGAGGACTATAAATATATTTGATTACAGTCAACTTAACTGCTCTCACAACGCAGCGGAATTCCAATCTTAACCCTTCACCTGTACTCAAGAATATACCCAGCGGCTAATCACCTACCATAAGGAGTTAAAGCCAATATCAGTGATCCACCCGAAAGAGTCAAATATTTAAAATCTTCATGAATAGCTTAAAGGTGCAACGAGAGATTTCACATATCAGGTGTCCCTTAAAAAACCGAAAGTACTAATATTTGCCCTGCTGTAAAGCTTTCCATAAAAATTATCCCCATCTGAAAGGATTAAGCTGAAAAATGTTTCTTTGGTACAAAAATTGTGAAATTAAGAATTTCGTATAGGAGCAAATACGAAATTCAGCCTATGTTTTACATTGAAATATAAGCAAATCAAAATCACCCTCATTCTCTCTTTTAAAACATTTCTGTAGCCAAATACAAGGTAAGAAATCTATTGAGTGTCTAATCTATATGAATTTACTATTATGACACAATATTTGGGTGTCTCAAAATCTCGTTGCACCTTTAAAAGTGAAGGGTAAGTCAGTAGAATTTGTTTATGAACTGAAAGATTGACAGGAAAGGCAGAAAACAGCAAGTGTTCAAAGATATGAATCTCCATTCAATTACGTGTTGTTGTAAGTCCGTACGGACAGAAATGACTAAAATTTCCGATTTTGTCCTTATTAGGTTGCTTTTGGTCTTGTGAGGTATATGTTAGAATATAGTGGATGAGCCAGACCATCAAAAGTAGCCTTATTGGTATCACCTGGGGGGGGGGGGGCAAAGAGGCACTGATACCAGGGGTTCCTAACACTATGACGTACACAAAAATGTATGATGACCATTCTGTCGGGGTAGCTTAAGCGATCTAGGCGCTCGCAAGAGATTATACAGGGGCCAAAATTGAAAAGTGGTCCAATGTTGTTGAATTACATACCAAATTGATCACAAGGATAAAAAAGGTATGGTTTGTACTATCTCCGACTTACCCCTATGAGTATAAGCGAAAACCTTATTATATGTCAAAGGTTAAAACTAGCTTCTACAGGGGTTCAAATACTAGAAAACGCTTCATTCAGTGGTGGAGGAAGGGTCTCATTCTTAATTGTAAATGTCAATAGACTAATAAAATAATGTATAGTTTGGACAATGTACAATGTTATAGTGACCAAGTTACACCCAAACAACCCCTATACCCCTACGACTGCCCCTACGAGGTATAGGGTAGTACTAATGAGGTGCGAAACTTGTTAATTTCACATTGCAGAGGTCGAAACTCTTTCTTATTTTAAATTGTGAGAACAGTACAACGATAGTATTTACATTTGAAAAACAATTAGAAATTTCAGAATTTGCCCTAGTTTACAAACTCAATTACCACAAGGAAGAAACTTAGGGAATTGATTTGTTGCTTTGCACAACATTAGGAAACTATCCTGAAAATTGGACTATTATACTATAGTTTCGCTCTCTCTCTCTCTCTCTCTCTCTCTCTCATTCGGCATGCAGGTATTTTCGTCGTGATGCAGTGTTGAGCCCATCCGCAATGCACAGTTTTAACATATAAAAGCCCTGACTTTAACATTCATTTATCCTACTAAGCCTTGTGGCTTAAAACAGCATATTTGTTTTGAAAGAGCCTCCCCATTTCAAAATTTGAGATTGTGCAAGTTGTGTTGGTAATTGATAATTGTTCTCTAGTAAAACTATACCAGGAGTGGTAATGCTCAAAAATGCGTAAGTGCAAAAAAAGAAGCGATTTGTAATTACATCGGGGATCCCTGATTGTAATTTTTATGATGATGAAATGTTTTGTGTTTTTTTTAACTTCTTGAACACTTGTTATCCCTTAGTACTGACAGGTGTTTAGTTACAGTTCAGTATAGGCACATTGCGATGCATATGAGAATGATTCAAAACACCCTCTGGTCGCGATTGTAAGTGATAGCGATCGCTTGAGTTGAAGTGGGATATGGTGTGTATTAAAAATAACATAACACGTTTGTTTTCTCGCAGACGATTTTATCGACAGGCAGGACGTTCAATGCATCGAAGTAGTAGTATTCTAGTACATACAGGTGTTGATTGTTTATGGACACTAATATTAACACGGGTTATAACTGGAGATGTGGAAACTATGTGATTTTCGAAGTTATGGACAGCAGTGGCGTAGCCAGAAGGGGGGGCAAGCTGCACCCCTGGGAATCTTGCACCCCCTTGCCCCCCCCTGAAAAAATTAGTGATTTACATAGACATATACTATACTAACACATGTTAATATATGCTTTCCCCCCTGGCAAAATATATGTGCCCCTTCCCTTACCCCCCCCCCCCCCAAAAAAAAAAAGCTGCTACCGCCACTGGGTTGACAGCACAGTGAAAAACAAACAACAAAAAACAACAAAAACAAAGAAACCAAAACAAAACAAAAAATAAGTCACTACATAATCTAATAAGTTAATTTAATATCCCATCCTCCAACGAAAACAAACAAGTCACCTCCTAATCTAGCTAATCTAGAAAGTAATTAATAACCCACCATCCAAAATGCAAGAGTATTAAAAAAGGGCTTGTTCGATCGTCTGGGATCCCCCTGATTTACCCGTTAATGGTTACCACAATATTAGCACAGTAGTGAATAGAGCGTTTGTACTATTCAATGGGGCAATCTACACGGAGCGCAGAGCCAGATCCGATGCGCCCCAGCACCAATCCAGCTCACAGATCCAGATCTGTAGGACCGTTTAAGAACTCTACCCGGCGCAGTGAGTGCGAAAGTACAGCGACATTTCGAAGCGTAAAGTGTACAAGCTACACGTACCTTGGTGATCGAGGACTACTTACGCGTAACCTAAAAGTACGCGCGTGGTAAAGGGCAGAAACACTAACCAAGCGTGTACACACCATGTACGCGGTTGCAGATCTGGATCAGGTTGGACGTTCCCCGGTAGACGCCAACTGGCTCCGAGATATGGCTCCGATCTGGATCGCGATGGCCGTGTAGATTGCCCCATTATCGAGTCTAGCCATCAAGACCACAAGTACCTGGTGGCCTGTGCATACAAGTAAAAGTTCAGGCTCTCATACCAAGTAGCTAACACGGAACTAGGAACAAGCACCTTTAAACTAATCCATTCCCCCATTTGTGCAAATTTAGAATGTGCGCTGCTCAAGATTTGGAATTTATATTGATTAGTAAACTCTTGTATAAAGTGAGTAGTGTTTTAAATGGAACACTTTGCTACAATTAAGTTATTGATTTCCCTAATCTGTCTAATCTTTCATATAGTTATGGCTGTTTCTTTCAACGGCATTGTGCAGGACAGAATGAAACAATAAGGACCTATAGACATGCCTGAAAGAGAGGAAATTGCTATGACGCATTTAAACTCAAAGGCAAACGGCTTAGGTAGGAGTCGAATATATATATATATCTATATATTGAGTAAAAAGATACAACCCCAACTGAGTGATAATTAACGTATTCACATCGCGCCAGATTATCTGGAAAAAGCCACAGTATTTAAAATAACCATAACGCCTAAATAAGAGAAATTTGTGAAAACCCGGGTTCGGATAGGAACACAGCGAATTAAGTATAGCCATCATGGCTTACATCACTATATTGTGTGTTGCTAGTCGTAGCGTGGTTCAAGTCACTCTTGCTAAAAATGAAAGCTCCCTACACATGAATGTTGGTGTAATACAACCTATGCAAATAGTATCAACCAAACCTATCATCATTACTGGTGGTACCACTGAAATGGTAGACAACTATTGCACGATGGATAGGTCATTGATAGAAGGGAGAAGTTCTCTATAGAGGTTTAGATCAAATACAAATGACCACATCCTACATGTATCTTGAGATCCTGGATAAATCTAGTGTTAAAGTGTTCAAAAAAAGTATGTGATGTTCTCATGAATTCCCGACCATGCATTTTACATTTCTTATCAATGACAAGCTTCACTTCAGGATAATTCCTAATATTGAAGTGAGAGTTAAGGGAATGCATTTTCAATATCAGCAGTGTTCTTGAAGGTGCTGATTACGGGTCTTATTCAGAAGTGATTCCAAACAGGCAATTCGCTGAATTTATGATGTGTTAAAAACAATTGTAAACCATTATTATGGAGATCAGAATTTTATGTTAAATGTACCACAAAGTGACGTATGTCGCTAAATTATAAAAAGGGTGGAAAGCTATGTGTGTAAAAATAACAACAATTTCTCTACTCTTGGTGTATGATCCAAAAATTGTAAAACTTTTCTTTGATAAAGTACATCGAGTATTCACCGAAAATGCTTTAAGAATCTGGTTTATTGCACTTAGAGAGTATTCAACTTTCAGACAATCGGTTTTGAAATCGCGCCGAATGCAGTGATTTGATGGCTGACAAGGTTAAAATACTCTATCTGAACTCAAACACTTGACATCACGAAAAAGTGAAGTATTCACCCCCGAGGGACTTACGAAATGAAACGACTTTACCGACTCAACCAGCTAAGTCTTGCCAATAGGTGGGCTTAGTCAGATTAAAAACAGTATTGGACCTTCATTGTCTTAAACCAGTGCATTCCTGTCGAATGAAGCTTTTAGGAAATGTAATCAGTTACATCTATACATATTGATAGCAACCAACGGTGAATCACTGCCGATGAGAGTTTTTAGTGGCATTCTTAATTTGCTCTCTCTGATTAATAATAACAAACTGACAACCTTGCCAGCTGGAGTATTCAATACATCTGTATACTTGAAACTTCTTAATCTTGATAACAACAGCTTCGTAGATCTGCCTATTAGAGATTTTAGTGGCTTGACGAGTTTGGAAAGTGCTCAAACTCCGAAACAACAGTATTACGTCACTGCCAATAGAGGTATATGGGTTTATTTAAATCAACTAAAACACTTTTATTTCTCACATAATCAATTGACATTCTTACCAAATGAAAAGTTAAAGAACCCTTTCAATTACGGTCGCTATATCTCGCTGGCAACAAGCTGAAGTCCCTGTCAGTTGATGTATTCAGGATGCAACGGAGTTTGGTAGTTCTTATCCTTAAATCAAACCAGCTGAATCTGTACCAAATGGCGTGTTTAGTAGATCAAATCAAATTATTGCTGTTGAATCTAGCGGCTATAATTTTAAAATTGCTACCAATAGGAGTGCTTCACGGGTTGGCTTGTTATATGTGCTTCACCCTAGAAGGCAATAATTTGACGCCTTACCAACTGGAATGTTTAATGAATCTGTTCAGTTAGCGGAATATACTTGATGGAATAACGTTGATTGTCTATTCAACTGAATGGGTTGTTTAGGAATGGATGGACTTGTCTGTTCTTTATCTAAGTAACAATGATCTCCGTCCCTAAAAAATCGGACGTCAATGATACGAGTTGGCTTTGGAGCTAGATCTAAATGACAATAATCTAAGATCACTGAACTGAAGTATTTCATGGATGTATTCAATTAAGGAAAGGCTCTTTCTTCAGCAGAACTATTGAAGTCCCATTACCATTTGGCGTATTTAGTACACTGATTAACTTACGTATCTTGAACTTAGTTTCATGAATTAATATTTAACAGTTGAAGTATAGTATTTAATACACTAGCATATGTAGAAACACTTTGCCCTCCAAACAACCACCTGGATTCGTACTAACCTAGAGTCTTCAGTGGTCTTTCAATCTGGACGAGCTTGAACTCAGTAACAACAAGCTAAAGTCACTATTAATTGGGAACATTTGATGGATTGTGCCGGATACGGTGGCTATATCTGTCATGATAACGATATTACATCCTTCCAAATGACTGTTAGTAGCTTGACGGAAATTTGGCGAATTAACTCAATAACACCAGCTAATAATCTCTGTCGACAGGAGTATTCAATCCATTGGTCCAGTTCACTTTGGTCTTTTCTCGACAACAACAATCTGAAATCCCTGCCGAATGGAGTATTTAATGAAACACTGATGATGTGGCCTTCTTTATCTCAATAACAACAATGACCTTCCTGCCAATGGGGGGTTTGAACAGATTTGTGCCAGTAGTATGGAATTCCTTTTCTCCATGAAAATAATCTCATATCTCTCCCAAAGTTGCGGTGTTCAATAGAATTAAAAACAGTGTAGATGCAATATATCACTCAATGGTACAGGCGACCTCCCGTACCACTGGCATATTAGGGGTTAATTAAATTGAGGCTACTTGATGTTAGTGACAACAGGTTGACATTCTACCAACTGATGTCATCCCACCAAACATTCATTGCAGTATTTAATATTCTTCCAAAACCTGTTGACTTTGGCCACATTCGGTAATTGCCAAGGTGGAAATACTTGATTTGAATAATAATTACCTGGCTGTTTGCGACCAGAGACCTTTGGCATTCTGACTAATTGAAATTTGACTGTACTCTAAATTACAAGCCCTATAGAGTTGCCCCTCCAAATATTCAGGGGCATGCCAGCATTATAGTTCTTATGAAAATATACAGTTTCTCTATACAGCCAGGAATTCTTTAGAAATCAATCTAATCTTCGCACCTTGAATATATCAAATAAAAAACTTCGTTGAACTTAGTTCGTTAATTTTTTGGTTATTGCAAGAATCCGTACTCTTTTACATTCAACAGAAACATTTACCTATTTTGCGCTCACGAACATTTGACAACTTACCACAACTTGAATTATCAACTGGCCCACAATGCTTTACAAAACTTGAAGAAATCTGTTTCAAGGTACCTTATAAAAGACGCTGATCTAAAATCAAAATTCGCTTCTTAGGTTACTAGAGCATCGTTATTGGTTTAGAAAAATTCAACAATAATTAGTAGTGAAAGTGCAAACGTGTTGTTTTGCACAAAAGTGCATTGCATTTCCAAAAACCCTCAGACATTAATCTCACATGTTAAAAGAATGCTGGATGAAGTTGTCACTGATCTTGTCATGTGGCTTCGTGGATTATTTGCTGTTGTAGCTTGCAATGGATTAGTATTTACTACGCTGTATCGATCATAAATCGAACAAAGTTCAAACCTCTGAGATCACCAACTTTCCCCTTTTCAGATTTTCTCATGGGGCTATTAAACATGATTTTATTGGCTGGAGCTGATGCATAATTATACCGATATTTTCCATATTCTGCTGATACCTGGCGGAAAGGGATTTTTTGTAAATTTGCTGTGCATTGCGTATGTCAAGTGAGTATTATCTTTCTGATTACATTGATTAGTGTGGAAAGGTTTCAAGGTGTTAAATATCCTTCGTGACCATCGTTTAAGATCAAAATCTGCGAAGGTTGGTGTTCTTTGATTTGGCTTATAGGTTTCGTACTCAGTGTGCTACCAATCGCAAGGTCTGGGCTGTTTCCTGATGTTTTTTGAAATATCGGAAGTTGGTGTGGGCATTCCATTGGTGGAAGACCTATAGCCGTAACAAACGCTACTCTGTTGAGATCAAAGTCGATGACATCCATGCAGTTGATCGCAAAATGGTGGTATACAGATTCTCTTGGATCATAGTTTGAAGAGCAAAATAATTTCCAATACTGTCGGCAGCATTAAGATCATCAGCTACCAATTGGCCGACCTACTTTTATTATAGTTATAGGAATAAACCTTATTTGCTTCATGCTGATTGCTTTCTTTTATACATACAAATTATTTATACTGCCAAAGAAAACGCATCAGAGCGGGTCGAAACCCAGACCAAAGGGATGAAAATACGTGGCCATGAAAATGTCGTCATTGTACTAAACCATATTCAATGCTGGGTCCTCTGTAAATAGTCTGTATTCCGCCAAAGTAAGGTCATCCACTGCTACACCCAGTGATATAGCCTGGACGTGCTTTTGATTACCATTAATTCAGCTCTTACCTTTTTTATAGACGTGAATAGCGATTTACCTGAAGTAAAAAAAAATACAAAAACAAAAAACAGAAAGGCATGCCTACTATGAGACAGTTACATGCAAAATTCTTAGCCTCAGTAAGTTTATGATTAGCGCGAAGATGTCCAATCATATTTTACAATTATGACAATAAATGAAGACCTTGAATAAAAATAGACGCAGGCTACTTTATACTATTGGTATTAACGAAATTCTTTATGTTTAGTGAGTTCAGAACATATACTAAAATCAATTATTTAATATAACTCATGCGACCTATTATGGAATTTCCATCGAGGGTGGCGACTTATTTTTATTTGCTACAGTCCTGTACATGTGAGATTAGCCCACTCTATGGGGAGTCTCCTGCCTCATCACCTTCCGCATTTTATTTTTTTGAATGTTTTGTTTTTCTTTATTTTCTGGGTAAAACTTACGTAAAACTTTTTCTGGAACTGAGTGGGCAATATTATCGCAAGGCGCCGTGTGCGAATGCAGTGTGGTCAAACAAATGTGAATACTACCGACTGCGGCATTGTTTTATGTTGCTTCTCGGGCATTCGTATTGCGGTGAACGAAAGGGCTCTGAGGACAAATAACGTTGGCACAAGCAATTGATTAGAGTGGTAATTCACCTCCACCAAGACCCATTATAATACTTTGCTCGCACAGAAGTAATGCATATTGCAAAAGACCCTCGCTTCCGCTCGGGCCGAGGAATCCCCCTCGACACGCTCCTCCGGCTATCCTGTTACGGTTGATGGACAGAATTTTTAGGCGTCTTTGAGACAAAGACTAGGTCTTCTAAGAATAGGGAAATAAGACGATGGAGGCCCTGATCTCGGAATGATTCGAGATGCAACCTGATGAACCGCCGGAGTAATGGTCGGTGAGCCGTGGTTCATATTTAAAACAACAGAAATTGTTCCAACCATAAAGAACAGGGCGTAACGTTTGAAGCGGACCCTATTTATTAAATGTGCTAGACACAAATGGGTAATACCGACTTGAATTTCGACATTGACCTGATTGACTAACCACGAATCACCTATCAAAAATAATTTGCTATTATTCACAATTACAAAGATTCTTCATTCTTATAAAACGATCGGGTCAATTTATTCTTACTTACTTTGATCGTCAGAAAAAGGCTCAAAACTAAAACAAAACAGTTGTAGAAACTGATCAGTTTGTTCGTCCTGCACTTTAAAAGGTTTACTCCTATATATTATTACATGTTTTGAACTTTTTAACACTTTATTTAAAGTGTTCACATTATGTGCAGGGACGTAGAACGTTTTCTTGGGGGGGGGGGTCTTCTCATTTTTCCGAAGGTTCGTTATTCCGAAGGCTCGTTTTTTCCGAACACGCGTTTTTAGCATTCGCTTTTCCGAATCCACAAATAGGGTTCGCTATTCCGAATCTTAAAAAGAGTTCGCTATTTCGAATTTTAAAAAGGGTTCGCTATTCCGAATCTAAAAAGGATTCGCTATTCCGAATCTTAAAAAAGGGTTAGTAATTCCGAATCTCAAAAAAGGTTCGTAATTCCGAATATTGAAAAAGGTTCGGTATTCCGAAACAAAATACCGTGTTCGTTATTCGGAATTTCAAAAGAGGTTCGCTATTCCGATTTTTTTTCACATTGGAGCAATGACACATAATTAGTGTTTTTTGGATACTTTGAAACATACGCAATCTTGGTTTTGGGTACTTATTAAAATCTTTGTGCCTTAAAAAATGTGTTTTAACACTTTTATTTGTATTTCCAACTTGTCTGAGTGAACGGTTTATATTAAAGGTTGCAACGAGAGATTTTGAGGCACCCAAATATTGTGTCATAATAGTAATTTAATATAGATTAGGCCTCTAAATAGATTTCTTACTTTGTATTTCGCTCCAGAAATGTCTTAAAAGAGAGAAAAAGGCGATTTTGATTTGCTTATATTTCAATGTAAAACATAGGCTGAATTTCGTATTTGCTCCTATACGAAATTATAAATTTCACAAATTATGTACCAAAGAAACATTTCTCAGCTTAGTTCTTTCAGATGAGGATATTTTGATGGAAAGCTTTACATCGGGGCAAAAATCAGTACTTTCGATTTTTTTAGGGACACCTGATATGTGAAATCTCTCGTTGCACCTTTAAAATGGAAAGTGGTGGGTATGATTTGATGTTATCTATCATGCCTACCAAACCACAAATTCAGATGTACCAAACATAACAAATTGTTGCCGCGACTTTGTTGTTGTTTTTTTTCCAAAATGTGAAAAAAAAAAAAAAATACTACATAATAAATAGTGATGCTTATTTTATTGGATTCAAAGCATCCATATAATTCATCATGTTCATTGCTCCAATGTAAAAAAACAAATTCGGAATAACGAACACTGTATTTGGTTTCGAAATACCGAACCTTATTCAATATTCGGAATAACGAATCCTTTTTCAGATTGGAATTGCGAACCCTTTTTAGGATCGGAGTAGTGAACCCTAAGATTCGGAATAGCGCACCCTTTATAAGATTCAGAATATCGAAAGAGTAACTTGAGGCTTAAAATGACCATAAATTAATCTCATCTTAATTGAGTTTGGTGTCCAAAATGCTTGCTATCGTTTGATGTTAACCATATTTTGTGGGATTTGGTTCAAATGGGACTCCGCATAGATTAGATTTAAATTTGACTATCGTTATGGTTTGCACTCCACGTACGAAATACATTTTTTTCTTTTTAAATTCAAGGTCTTTTTCTTACGCAAACTATGAAACACTTTTCCCTTCCACCGTCTTGACTTGAATGCAATCAATCGCTTACAAGAATCGTTAACTTGTATGTCTAATTATATCAAATTGTTGCGACATCATACACATTATATATGTCTAGTTTAAAACTTTTACATTTCTTTGCAAATCAACGTCTTTTACACTTTTCCTGGACCCGTGCTAGGCTAATTCATGGGCCTCACACACCAGGGACTTTAGGGATAAAGATTGGCAATTACTGACCTCCCGTCGGCAAACATGTGTGGGCAGATGAGCTGATATCGGGTTGCAGTTTCATTGAAAAACGGCCTCGAGGCGAGACACTCTGGCTTGAAAATAGGGCAGGCTGCGGTCAGAATTGCCACGTCTCGCTAGATTTGAGTAATGGTTCAACTTCACTGCACTAAAGCAATGGAACCGGTTAAGCGAATCTGGGCTAGAAGTAGCCCAAAGTTAAACCTCTTTGATCGGGACGAATCTTTCAGCAGATATTTGTTCCTACGGACTAGAAAGGCTGGTTACTCCGCTGGTCCCGGGGTATATGAAGTTTGCATCGCTTTGATGACAACGGGGCCTCTCTCTCTCTTAATTCTCTCTCTCTTCTCTCTCTCTCTCTCTTAACATCAAATTCGTCACAACACGTTGGATTAAAGCGCCATATTTTGTACACTTTCTCATATACACCTATCAAAATAATAAATGCATGATGTTATCATAAGTTGTCAAATTGCAAACGAAATAAAGTGTATATATAATATAGTACATTGTCATATCAATTTCAAAAAATATAATATTGTAGGTGTCACGGTATAAACACCTAGGTATAAACACGGTTACCTGTGTTTATTTTGTTGAGCACAGAGGAAAACAACTAAATAGTTTCATACCTAAATGATTGGTAACAAACGCACTTAACACCAAAGTTGGTACAACGCGGTCATGATCCCTTGAGACTGTTTTGCGTCAAACCACGCACGCGTGTTATGCTGCGTATCCTGCGGCCTTCAAATATTTCCCTTGCGAGTTGTCATGGTGTTGCTTGGCGGGAGCGCAAGCGTATTTGCAGTAAGGCCCAAGGCCTAGGGAATCTGAACCAAGGTACAGTTGGTCTAAAACCAACACTGCTGAATTAAAAGGTGGCCCGGGGACCACTTGTATTCAAAGGTGGATATGATGCTTGAACATGGACTTACAAAATGCACCCTAAACAAGTATACCTACCAACTAAAGAACATGCCTTAAACAAGTATTTTGTCTGTTTTGCTACCCTAAAAACAAGTATTTTGTCAGTTTTTGCTTCCCTAAACAAGTATGCAATGCATTGTGTCGTTAATATACCCTTTATTATTTTATTTTACTTGAAATATTTTTGATAATTTTGATCTTTGCTTAATTCATGGGCCTCACACACCAGGGACTTAGGGATAAAGATTGGCAATTACTGACCTCCCGTCGGCAAACATGTGTGGGCAGATGAGCTGATATCGGGTTGCAGTTTCATTGAAAAGCGGCCTCGAGGCGAGACACTCTGGCTTGAAAATAGGGCAGGCTGCGGTCAGAATTGCCACGTCTCGCTAGATTTGAGTAATGGTTCAACTTCACTGCACTAAAGCAATGGAACCGGTTAAGCGAATCTGGGCTAGAAGTAGCCCAAAGTTAAACCTCTTTGATCGGGACGAATCTTTCAGCAGATATTTGTTCCTACGGACTAGAAAGGCTGGTTACTCCGCTGGTCCCGGGGTATATGAAGTCTGCATTGCTTTGGTGACAACGGGGCCTCTCTCTCTCTCTCTTAATTCTCTCTCTTCTCTCTCTCTCTCTCTTAACATCAAATTCGTCACAACACGTTGGATTAAAGCGCCATATTTTGTACACTTTCTCATATACACCTATCAAAATAATAAATGCATGATGTTATCATAAGTTGTCAAATTGCATACGAAATAAAGTGTATATATAATATAGTATATTGTCATATCAATTTCAAAAAAAATATAATATTGTAGGTGTCACGGTATAAACACCTAGGTATAAACACGGTTAACTGTGTTTATTTTGTTGAGCACAGAGGAAAACAACTAAATAGTTTCATACCTAAATGATTGGTAACAAGCGCACTTAACACCAAAGTTGGTACAACGCGGTCATGATCCCTTGAGACTGTTTTGCGTCAAACCACGCACGCGTGTTATGCTGCGTATCCTGCGGCCTTCAAATATTTCCCTTGCGAGTTGTCATGGTGTTGCTTGGCGGGAGCGCAAGCGTATTTGCAGTAAGGCCCAAGGCCTAGGGAATCTGAACCAAGGTACAGTTGGTCTAAAACCAACACTGCTGAATTTAAAGGTGGCCCGGGGACCACTTGTATTCAAAGGTGGATATGATGCTTCAACATGGACTTACAAAATGCACCCTAAACAAGTATACCTACCAACTAAAGAACATGCCTTAAACAAGTATTTTGTCTGTTTTTGCTACCCTAAAAACAAGTATTTGTCAGTTTTTGCTTCCCTAAACAAGTAAGCAATGCATTGTGTCGTTAATATACCCTTTATTATTTTATTTTACTTGACAATATTTTTGATAATTTTGATCTTTACTTAATTTGAGTATTACATACCCTAAACACCTACATCAGAATTTCAGGGTTAAGAAAAAACATGCTCCCTTTTTCCATATTTTGCTGTTTTTGACATCTATTATGTACCGCTACATCGCTGTTTGACAAAGAGACCACTTTTTACGCGTGTTCTTGTTTCACGCATAATAATCCACCTTTAAATACAAGTGCCCCCCCCCCGGAAAGGTGGGTGACCAGATCGACAACGTGAACATTTTGGTATCAGAAGAAATTTCATATTTTTCTCATTACCCCGGTGAAATTTTTGGCCCATGAAATGTTTCCTTTTGATTTTATGAACAAAAACGTCTCACAAGTGTGGTATACCACATTTATTAACACACACACTGTGTATGGGCCAATTTAGTACATATTTTCGCTTCTACTATCCAAATGGCTGGGCCGATTTAACTCGAAATTTGTAATCAGAATGTTTTTGGAGATATGCTTCCATGTGAAGGATAAAACATCATATGAAAATTTTAATCATGATCGGGTCACCCACCTTTAATCCATAAACTGGTTTGCTTTTGCGTTGTGAAATAAAAGTATCTTTGTTGTAATAATATACACATGATTTTATCGTGAAGTTTTCACTTGTGAATGAATAAATATAATCATGACAAAGACAAGCTCCATTTCTCTGTAGAAAATTGTCAATTCTAAAGGTACACCATAATCATAATGATGTTCTTTTGGTAAACCATACCAACACTGCTGACTTTATTTTTTTAACTAAGTATATTTCTTTTCACAGACGGCAATATTGAAAACGCGACTGTTGATAAATTAGTATTGAAAAGGACCGAGTATTTTTGCATGGTTGTAAAGTTTTTCTTTGCTTTAGCCCTCACCGGAAATGTTTAAAACCAAACCAGCGCCATTATGTATAAACAGAACGATTTATGACTCCGGCTACATTTATTCCGCAGACGACGGAAATGACGTTTAACACAGGAAAACACAAGCTGGAAAAGGACCGAGTATTTTTGCATGGTTGTAAAGTTTTTCTTTGCTTTAGCCCTCACCGGAAATGCTTAAGACCCAACCAGCGCCATATGGAGATAAACAGTATAACAATACTACATGGTTAGAGGGAAATAGGGCACACTATATTTTCCCCCGCGGTACTGGCTACGGGCCTATCCCCACCTATCACCCCGAACCCGAAGGGTGAGGGGTGATAGGCCCGTAGCCAGTACCAAGGGAAAATAGTGTGCCCTATTTCCCGATATAAATCCCATGTAGTATTTGTTTATTACCCCGCACTGTGAACTCTGGGGACGAGGTTGTAGGGAAACAGTTCAAATCCTATTTGGCCCTGAGGGGAAAATAGTTCGCGTAATAGGAATCAGCCAAGAGATAGCATGATTATGTTCATGAATATTTATGAGGTGTAATAAACGATTATGACTCCGGCTACATTTATTCCGCAGACGACGGAAATGACGTTTAACACAGGAAAACACACGCTGGAGCCTGATTCCTATGGCATGACCCTGTTTGACCGGTCTGTGACTTTTGTGGTTTTAATATCAATGAGTACGAGTCTGTGATATTCATGTGATAGACACGTTTGTTGATTAAAGTTACGGAAAACTTAAAGTTGGCCTACAAATTACCTGGATGTCTTAAACCTCTTTTTAATATCCCTGCCTGTTTTTGGGTATGTTAATTTCATATGTAAACATATCTCTATTTTTCTAATGGCCTAGACTATCATTTGCGAGCAAATTGAAGAATTTCATATTTTGTGAAAATGTGCCAGTGCCGCTGCTTTATTGTGATAGACTTGGTTTAAATATTAATTAACTGGTTAGTAGGCTAAAACAGCAAACAATCAATAAAAAGTGTAAATTTCAGTTGTACAGGGGTCAAATTTTAAAGTTGCTCCAATTTAGGTAAAAATATGTTGCAAATTATTGATGGAGTTCATAGGATCAAAATAAGGAATAGTTTTGACTGTTTAAAATACTTAGTTACCGATGTAGGGGGCACAGAAGGTCAACGTCCATTGCATTCAACGGGGCTTGACCTTGTTCCCCCTACTTTCTTAAGCAAGCATTTGAGACACTCAAAACTATTCCTTATTTTGATCCAATGAGCTCAACCAATAATTTGCACCATTATTATCCAAATCGGAGCAACTTTAAAATATGACCCCTGTACAACTGAAATTGGCCCTTTTTATTGATTTTTGCTGTTTTAGTCTTTAACTCTTAAACTTTACGTTTTAAACAATTTAAAAAATTGACCCATGTACAAACTTTGTCTTGGCCCCCTCTCCTTAAGGCACCATTTGTGGCACTTAAGAATTATGTTTCAGGGGTCCCTGTCGGTTTTAGTCACTCAAACCTTTTTAGGCTTAGAAAAATAATTTAAATTCTAGGTGAAGCTGGAAAAAATTGCAATAGAATTTCTTTCACCACAATGCATTTCTATATAGTCCCCAGAATGCCATACTAAAAGTCCAGAAAAATCCAAGTGGTGGAAATATGACTAATTTGCATAAATCCAAAATGGCCGCCAATCCTAAGATTTTTCCAAAGATTTTGTTGTATTACTTATCTAAAATAATATTTTGGCACCTAAAGTGCCTACATTTATTATGTTAAGAAATATATTATATTGTATGTCTTATACAGACACCATTCATGCTTGGCAAAAGTGTACTTAATTTGCATAAATCCAAAATGGCCGCCAATTCTAAGATTTTTACAATGATTGTGTTATTTGCTTATTATTTTGGCACCTAAAATGCCTAAATTTATTACATTTATGACTTTATTATATTTTATTCGTCTTAATGAGACACCATACATGCTTGGTAGAATTATACCTTATTTGCATAAATCTAAAATGGCTGCCAATTCTACAATTTGGAGCAAAATGTCAAACTTTGAAACACATCCATTATTGCACTTTACCTAAAACACATTAGATTTGCTTTCAGGGAAGATTTCTCGATTAAACACATTTGTTTCTCACTGAAAACTTGGTATATCCTTTTAAAAAGTTATCAATCGATAAACCAGGTTTTTCAATTGAAAAACTTGGAATTTCGATTGAAAAACCTGTACTCTCTTCGAAATACCTAGTTTCCATCGAAAAATAATAGGTTTTTAATAAAAAAACAGGATTCACGCCAAGAGAAGAATCCAACTTTTTTCAATAGAATAATCGGGATTCTCGGCGATACACCAAGCTTTCATCGAGAATTCAGGTTTATCGATTAAGAATCATCTTGATCGTCTGAAGGTTCCTCCTAAGGTTTGCAGGAGTTAAGCAAGACAGAATTGGAAGATATTCTACAGGCGTTGGCAAGAAGGCAACCACTAATAAGTCTCATTACATCATTCAGAATGACATCAATTATGTGTGAATGTACACTGTGACTCCATACTGGTGCGATGTATTCAGCAGTTGAGTATGCCAAGGCAACAGTTGATGCGCGTGAAGTGTCAAAAGATGCGGTCCATTATGACGCCAAGGTACTTTGGTGTTGGGACGTGTGACAGTTTTTCTCCATCTAAAGTGATGTTAATTTCTCTTTTAGCGCACTGGTTTGTAAAGTGGAAAACAGAGCCGACAGTCTTGCGTTTGCAGAGTTTCTAGTGCCATCGGTGGAAGAATTGACTTACAGTGATGAGTGACATGGTCTTTCTGCAACACTGCTTCTAAGGCCTCAAAAGAATCAGCAACTATTCCAAGTACCATATCGTCTGCATAGGAGTACTACGAAGAAACTCCCTTAGGCATTCTCAGACATAAATATTGAAGAGACTGGATGCCTTGAACCTTGTGGGACACTATTCCGAAGTTTGGGCTTTCTACTGCATTGCCCATTTGATGTCCCCCACACCTCAGGGCAAAAGATCCGGGAGGGCACTAATGAAACTTGACAAGTGGAAATCAGGGAAGATTTGGAGTAGCTTAAGATAGAGACCTCGATGCCAGACTGTATCTTAGGCAGCTGTTATAGATCTATACAGGCTGCCCCAAACTTATGCTTCTTCTGGAAGGCTGTTTCGATATCATTGACATGTCTTGCTATCTGATCAGTTGTTGATTTACCAAGAGCTTCGAAAGCCAATTTGGGTGAGTGGTAGCTTATACATGTGAGATAGCAGCGAGATGGGTTTCTAACTCTTGGGCTCGTTTGCTGGTTTCTTGGGCTTCAAGATTGCAATGAGCTAAGTCTCCCGTCTAGAGGGAATTGCTGATAATCCCATACAAGTAGAGAGAAAGAGTTGGAGCCATCGTACAGCTTCAGGTGCCATATTCTTCAATTCTTTATGGATGTTGTCATTGCCAGGAGCTTTCCCATTCTTGAGAACTTTGCTTCCCTTGGGAAACTCTGCATTATAGACAAGCTACATCGTGCCAAGCTGGTATGACCAATTACATTTAAGAAACATTTTATGTCTGGAAAGTCAATCACTGTGGTTGATTTACTCTAGGGCCTTCTATTAAAGTGAAGGCAATGGCCCAGTGGGGGTTCAAACTTGCAACCTGGAGATACAAGTCCACGGCTTTGACCATTGCATCACACGGACCATGCAGTGGTTTTGCCACTTTCCACTGTTGACAAGTACTGAGGCGATGCAATTTGCAGTGACAGGACACTGCTTAACTGGACAGCTACGACCGGTGAGCTTGTTGACGGTGTTCCAGGCCTTGCAGCTTGTGTGGGTAAAGTTGATATTGGATATCTCCCCTCCAATCTGGCACGTCTCTTTTGGCAAAGAAAATCCAGTAGCTAGTTGCCTTTTTCTATTCTGTCAGTATCGCAGTCGGTATTACACGTCAATTTATATAACTCGTCACATTCCTTGTCTCAACAGTGGGTGTAGGGATTCTGCCTTTTGGAATGGAATGTTTAGCTGCTTGGTGAAGCAAGCATAGAGCAGAAGTCAGAATATGCGTTGTTGATGTTAGAAGACTGAAGAAGTCGGGTCTGGCAGCTTGGATGACAGTTCACTAATGAGTTGAGCCACTTGGGCCAGTTGGCTTTCCTGAAGTTCGATCTCTTTTTGTAGAGGCTGGAGATTATGATCTTGATGTCACGAATAACCAAGATAGGGCAGTGGCCTGATCTGGGGAATCTAGGGAGGATCTTTCTGGAGCAGCGGGATCGGATTTCCCGGGTGACTGTTGACATGTCGGGAGAGGTAACCGCCCAATGAGTGTTTGACTAGAAAGTAGGTACAACCCTATTATCAAATAGCAGTTGGAGGTGTTAGATTAGTTGTCAGAATAGTCATTCTCCACCAGAACATTATATTTTTATTACTATTTAATGTACAATGCCTACTTTTCAGCCATAAGGATCTATATGCAAATAATGGCACATGGCTTACCTAAGTTACGAGAGATATACAGTGGAAGTATAATAATATGGAATATGAATTTAAAGTCCATCAAAAGTTGTGTGCCACATGTTCACATACTTTTGTTTCACAAAGTTTGTTCAAATCAAGCTATAGTAGATTCAACCCATCATGTCACCTGAGGAAAAGTTTTGGACAGCGTCAATTAGTTGGGAGAGGAGGCAGAATATGTGACCCGATTCAACTATTTCAATTTTAATTTCCACCCATTGCACATCTCCTCATTCAATGCCAATACCTTCAGAAAAGCACTAGAGGTGACACGATGGGTCGAATCTACTAAAAAACTGTAGAATTGACAGCCATTTTGGTTTTTACAGCGGTGCGGAAAGTAGTTACCCACGGCGTAGTCTGTGTCACAGACTGTGAAAGATATTATCCAAATTGGTACTGCGTGAGAAACTAACGTTATCAGTCGCCCCATAGAGAGAACGTGTGTAAATGAAAAATAATCTCAATATCTCCGAAAAACGAAGGGGGTTTACGGATATTTTGCACCAGAGTAACAGAAATTTTGTTCTCTTACGACAACATCCCTCAACTGGGTCTGAAGTGCCTATAAAACCTTTTGAGAAAACTGAACATTTCTATCGGTAGTTTTTTACATGCAATCTCTATGGGCTCTGACGAGCACCAAACATTTTCCCACGGTGCTACGTCACTAAGCTAGCTAATTTAATATGCACGCTCGTACTTTCCGCACCGCCATATTTGGTTTTATACAAGTAAGGACTAACATGTGAAGTATAATACACTTATTAAATGTAAAATTTCAACAATTTATGTACTGCAGAGCAATATAGGAGAAGTATTACAGCAACAAATCATGAAAATCTGAAAAATGGCGGCCATTTTGAATTTATACAAATTAGTTATCCTTCCGCCAATCAGGTTATGTATTTCTATATAACGTATGAAGCATAATATACTTATTTAATCTGTTTTATGGGCTTTAACAGCTATTTAGATCTAGCTATACAACAAAATGAATGTAAAAACATAGGAATTGGCGGCCATTTTGGATTTATGCAAATTAGGCGTAGTTCCACCACTTGGATTTTTTTGGACTTTTAGTATGTCATTCTGGGGACCTTATAGAAATGCATTGTGGTGAAAAAAATTCTATTGCAATTTTTCCAGGTCATATCATATATTTCCCAGCCTATTTGTACTTGAGATGTGTTACAAATGTCTGCTAGCTCCGGGGCTCGAACGGAAGCAAACAAAATAACAACGACGAAGTCAATTCAGTCCACATATCAATATAGCATTATAAACGAGTAAGTCGCTTGAGAAGAGATCAGAAACAAAAGTACACAACGATGCTCGAAAACACAAATCGCATTTCCCCTCTCACTGACCATTGACCACTGTTATTCAGGTATAATGTTTCGTATAGAAGTCCCAAGGATGCAAATGAGGTATTACAATTGATTCCGTCATGGGCCCCGGTCCTGTATGATGTTTTGCGCAGTAGCGCTTGACAGAATCAATAGCAATACCTCATTTGCATCCGTGGGACTTCTATATGAAAGGTCTACCGTTATTGATTGAACATGGCTGCGCATCGTACAGTAGAGTTCAATGTTGATATTGATCTCTTTGTTTCTTGGTGATGATTTTGTTACAGACAGATACAACTCAGGTTAGTGTTTTTATGTTGCATGAACCATATTTTTTTCTGAATTGTTACTTAAAATGTATTTTCCGTCGTCAAATGCACACAAAAACCTCTCAATTTACAAACATGTCTTTGCCTTTGACAAAAAGATTTCAAACTTGTGCATTTTTTTTGCTAAGGATGCTTTTTTTTAGGTGTCATTGGATAGAGTAGACCTCCAGGTATCAGAAAGGTATTGGTCGCATTTTTTTTTCTGAAAAGCATTTGGCCGCCCTCTTGGATTTCAAAATGGCCGCCATTTTCAAAGATTTTGCTCAATAACTTTGGTTCTGAGCAACTTTGGAAGTCAAATTTGGTGGCCAAACCTATGTTTCACTACCTGGGAGTTCAAAAAAATGATAACTAACCTAGTCTAACAAAACTGTGCTTTGCAACACCCTTCACCCTTGGGGGGGGGCGATCGTTGTTAAGCTGCTGCCTCTACCCCAGCCCCCTTTGAGATTTTCCATAATAAGGGACGTATGATTTGGATTTTTTTGGTGTCATTGGATAGAGTAGACATGCAGGTATCAGAAAAGTATGGGTCGCATTTTTCTCTGAAAAGCGTTTGGCGCCATCTTGGATTATCAAAATGGCCGCCATTTTCACAAAAGATTTTTGCTCAACTAACTTTGGTTCGGAGCAACATTGGACGTCAAATTTGGTGGCCAAACTATGTTTCAATAACTGCGATTCAAAAATATGTAATTATCCTAGTCTGTGACTAAATCTAGCTTTGGACTACACATCACCCTGGTGAGGGGATGGGGGGGGTGCGGAGAGGCAATCATTTTTACCCTGCCCTTACCCCAGTCCCCCTTTTAGATTTTTTAATAAGGGTCGTATGATTTGGTGTTGGTATTTTATACACAGTAAAGCTTTTGGTTTACTTATAAAAAAATAATCAAATACCAACATTCCATTTGTGACGTCTCCATGATGTCATTAGTGTGCTCTATCAATGCAACACATGGGAACATTTTGCTTATAGCCAACATGCTAGAAACATGTTGTTATTTGCCAGGTTTACAGATGTTTTATTAAAACAAATAGTTTTGCCTCAGCGGCGTCTGACGGGATGGCTTGCGCAACGGTCTTGCCCTTCTTCGACCATTGGACAGAGCCTGGGCTGGGTTCAGGTTGCACTTGCTGCAGGGTGGCACTTGCTGCAGGTATGGGCTTGCGACTGGGGCTTGGCTAAGTGAAGGTAGGAACCACCGCTGGCTGGCCTTCCATCCGGGCACCGTGAGGGGGCTCATCGTCGGCTTCCGATCAACCTCGGTGGAGCGCCCGCCAAGCCCGGCTGTCTGTGAGTGAGGCGTTATTCGGGCCAGCTTACTTGTCCTGTGGCACCTCAGGTCAGTATGTATGTAAGGTATCTTCGAAGGCTAAACAAACCCACCTTGCTGGATCTCGGGGGCGCTATTTCAACCGCCCTGGTGCACCGCCGCCTGGCTCTGGTCTCCAAAAATCGCTGCGAAATATTCCGCCCCAGCATGGTGCATATGCTTTCCGTGCGGGAGGCTGGACACGAGTGCTCCGCGAGACCATGGGAACCAATTGCTTGTCGGCACTTCGTCCCACTCATCTGGGTTGTGGCTTTCGGGCCTTGCGCCTGCGGTGCAGGGGCGGGGGCATCGCAATTGCATAGCCCCTGGAGAATAAGGCTCTGTGGACAGTAAGGCGCCTGCTCCATTACGCTGTCAGGGATCATACCGGCTTCGGCGGACAGGGACGGCGGCTCTCGTCGACCTTTCCGTTGATGCGCTGCTGGACTTTCCGGCTCTCCATTCGACCTCTTCAATACAGTCACTGCCTTGTGCTGGATGCTCCGCCGGAACGGTTGCTGTCACGCCTGTGCGGGGCTCCCACCTGGTGGCGGTCTTCCGCGCGGGGGGGGGGGGTCACCTTGGGCCGGATTCGCGCATTGGTCGGTCTTTTCGGTCAGCGGTGTGCGCCGATGGGGGCTGCGGCATCGCCAGCCTGCCAGTGTGGTTCTCCGTTCGCGGTCTGCGATCGCGTACTCAGTGGGTATCCTGCCTTTCGTTCACCAGTGGATATGGACTTCTCGGACCCAACCAGTCCACGGCTTGCAACATAATTATCTGCTGCCTCATACGCAACGAAGAGAAGGTAAATTAGTGGTGTTGGCAAAAGGGTGCTCTTAATGTTATGATGAAAGCTCCAGCTCGCCTCGTTTCAGCTCTTTACCGAGCTGGGAAAATGAAACACCACAGTACAAGTAAAGTCCAAGGCTGTAAAGTATACTGTTATTACTTATCAGCACAAAAATATCTTGCTGGAGATCCTGCACAAAAAAACCCCAGATGGAAAAATCCAGAAACTTTTGCAAAACCAAAGTGCCGATAAATTGCCACCTATATACAAAAGGACGCCTGGCCTCACAATATCTACAGCAACATCGTTTGGGCTCAAGGACAATGTTTCTTCATCCACAATACAGATCCGTAGGCCTTATTACTAACTGGAGCACGAAACACGACACAGTTTTGTAGACTTGGGAGAAGACTTTGTAGGGGACCGAGGAAATTTGAGTGGCTATGAGAGTAGAGTGGAGTCTGGATTTGTCTGAGAGTTTGAAGTGAAGGTATGTGTGCATCAAGGTTCTGTACTTTCGCCATTGATTTTTGCAAGGGTGATTGATATATTGACGGAAGAGTGCAAAGAGGTTGATGAGTGAGATGTTGTAGGCTGATGACTTGGTTTTAATGTGCGAACAATGGATGTACTGAGGAGAAGTTTGGAATGGAAGGCGGCTTTTGAGAGTAAGGTCTTAAGGTAACCTTGGGAGACAAAAGTGCTGGGGAGCGGGGTGGAGGGAAGTGGTAGTGAGTAAGGTAGCCCCATGTGGCGTGTGTGGGAAGAGTAAACGCAAACTCAAGTGTGGTGTGAGAAATGTGGGGAAATGGTCCATTGAAGATGGCACAAAGATGAAGAGAGTGAACCCCAAGCTTGGCAAGATAATTTTGTGTGCGGAGATGCGGGGGACTGGAGGGATGGTGGAACAAAAGGAAAAAAGATTGTGTATGAGGTGGGAGTCCTGTGAGGAGTTCACATACCTGGGGACAAGGTTAGTGGGGGTGTTGGATGCGAGGTGGCTGTGACAGCTAGATGAGGTTAATGGGTGGGTGAAGTTTGGGAATGTGGGGGTAGTTGTTGCAAGGGAAAAGATACCCTTTGAAGATGAAAGGAATGGTGTATAAGAGTTGTGTAAGATCAGTGATGCTGTATGGGAGCGAGACGTGGTGTCTGAGCGAAAATGAGATGAAGATTCTGAGTAGGACAGAGAGAGCGATGTGTGGGGTGAAGTTGATGGATAGGATGAAGACTGAGGACTTGATTCAGATGTTGGGTTTGGAAGAGGCGATGGACCGATTGGCGAAGGCGAATAGCGTACGTTGGTATGGGCATGTGTTGAGGAAGGATGGCTTAAGATGGGGCATGGCTTAAGATGGGCCTTTGAGTTCCAGGTGGGAGGTTCGAGGAGGAGGGGACGTCCAAAGAAGACTTGGAAGAAGCAAGTGGAGGAGGAGAGTAGGAGGGTTGGGTTGGGATGGAGGATGCATTGAATCGGGTGAAGTGGAAGGAAGGAGTAAGGGCGGTTGCTGCCAGTGTGAGGTGAATCCGGCCACCCCCGTTTACGGGGACAAAACCGGATTTAAAACTTTGGATTTACTTACTACAGTATCCAATAGCCTTATCCTATTGATTGAGTGCGAATTTTAAAAGCACAAGCCCTGCAGGTGCGTACGCATACGTCACATGTCATCTCGTCTCTAGAATTCAAACTTATTGTTTTTATTAACATTTTTAGCCAAAACCCCAGTGAAAATCACATGTTTCTAGCATTTGTATCTCTAGCGGAATGTTTCCCATATTCCGCATTTTGTCAGGGCACACTTATGACGTCATAGAGACATGTGGGATGTTGGTATATTTTTCGGGGTTTTTTGTGTATAGAGGGGACCAAAAGCTATACATAGGTATTTTTCTACCACACGCCAATCATGACCCTTACTACAGACTGTCCAAAAAAAACTATACAATCAAAGATTAATTTTTTTGGCCAAAAACTTAAGTTCATCTCAACTGAAGTTTTACTGATTCTTTTCAGGAGTATTCCAGCTTTCATGAGATTTTTAGTTGGTGTAATTTGGGGGTCTGGTTCAGGAGTTATGGCTAATTATCTGAGACAGTTTAAAAACCTGTTGGGCCAGTTTCGGCTATCCTGATATCAACAAAGTTGCCATTGAAAATCACCTTCAAGACATTCTTTATTGAAAATTAAAATAAAAGGTAGGTATAAAGTGCTGCTTCTTGTGATATAGCATATTGCAATTGCAATTGCTAATAAATACATGTAGCATTGGGAAATTCAATTCCAAACAGTCTCAGCTTTACTCTAGGTTTCAGCAGAAGGTAGAACCATAAAAACATTCTTGTTAAAAGTAAACTGAGACCTTTGAACACAACCATCCTTTCCTTTATTGCTCTTTTTGAACACCGCTTTCTTCATCTTATTCCTCCCTGGCATCTTGGAGGCAGTGGGGAATAGGGGAAGGGTAAATTGCCCCTCCACATTAGAGCGTTGTCCACACATTTGTCCCTCAACAGACTTGCAGACTGTTACATTAGTTTCAGCAGTCAAATTCCCAAAATTTCCATAAATTTCATGATTGTTGTCCCCCTGAGAGTGAGTCCCTCATTTCACCCACAACATAATAATTTCTGGTGCTTTCACTGAAAAATAATATATTGATTAGTTTAATCCTACAATGATGCTACACGCCTTATACATTTAGTTTCTTGAACCTTCAGGTGAAACTGGCCCAAGTGGTATTTTATCCTTTGTGTTCAACTGACAATATCTCCGCTTCGGGTCCATTAAATTGGATGGAATAAAAGGGAGAATTTAGCTTAGGATCTTGTCTAACACATAAAGTCAAATATATGGCAAAAATGCACAGTTTATATTTTTAATAATTTTTAGCTTTATTGTATAGTTTTTATTGGGACAGTCTGTATATAAAATATCAAAGGGGAAATAGGGCGACGTAACAACGATCTCAGAGGGGGACTGGGTATGGGCAACGGCGTAATAACAATCCTCCCCCCCCCCCATTATGGGCGAGGGGTGTTACAAAGCACAGCTTGGATATATTAGGTTAATTATCATACTCCTGAACTCCCAGGTATTGAAAACATAGGTTAGGCCACCAAATTTGACTTCCGATGTTGCTCAGAACCAAAGATATAGGTGAAAATCCTTTGGAAATGGTGGCCATTTTGAAATCCAAGATGGCAGCCAAACACTTTTCAGAAAAAAATGCGACCAATGCTTTTGCGATACCTGGATGTCTACTCTGTCCAATGATACCAAAAAAAGCATCCTTAGCAAAAAAATGCAAATATACATACCATCCTACACTACTATTTGAAATGACGAAAAGAATTCAAAATGACCGCTACAAATTAACGATCAATACATTTATGGATTACTGTAGGGTTATTCATAAGGATATGATCGTAAATTCTATAACCTCTGCTGCCCATTATTGAAAATGGAGCATTCTGATTGGTCAGTTTACTGCCCATTATTCTGCAATAATGGGTCGCGAATGCATTTTCGTATTAAATCAAGCTGTTTCGGTTAATAGAATAGAAATAAAGGGTTTGCAGTATCATCTGTGGGCTCATAATGTATCCTCGGCCGGAAAAACTTAAAAATAATGGGCTCGGCTGCGCGTCGCCCATTATTTAGTTTTTCCGACCTCGGACACATTATTCGCCCATAAATGATACTGCACCACCCTTTATTTCTTAAGTAACTGACGCATTGTTGAAATAGTGTTGAGCTACTACGAGAAAACTTATAGGGCTATCATTTTTTCTCAAAATTGCTGGCCAAAAGATTTCAATTACACATATGTACACTTTAAAGGGGATGACCCGATTTAAGTCTATAAATTTTTGTAATTCCCATAGAGTACTGTGTAAAATTAATATTGGTCAACCAAATGTGACATATTTTCGCTCATAACATCCAGACAAAACATTCTTTAGCCTTAAGATTTCACAGGGTAAATGAGAAAGTAGTGGCTTTCTTCAGATACCAATATTTTGATCACTGGTAAAATCTGGGGTCACTAGGACGAGGCTATTAGCGTTCGGAACAACTCCTTAGCAACTGGTTTCCGATTACAAATGAAGAGCCCTGCTCATTACTGAAAGTGATGTCATACTTGATACAGCTTGGGAAGATTTAGGAAATTTGGGCACTGTGTTCATGACGTACGAGAGACTTCTCAGACCTCAGGTGGTAAAAAATATATGCGCAATGATAATGGACAAACCAAGGATGGTCTCAGCCAGTGACGTAGCCAGAGGGGGGGGGGCAGAGGGCAGCTGCCCCCCTGTGGGAATCTTGCCCCCTCTCTTGCCCCCTGAAAAATTGGTGATTTATCATATGCCACATAACAAATTTTAATATATGCTTGCCCCCTGAAAATATATGTGGCCCCTTTGCCCCCCCCCCTCCCCGAAAAAAAGCTGGCTACGCCAATGGTCTCAGCAATCGGAAGCTGAAAACAGAATTCAAATCAGACTTTCCACCCAATTGGTGATTAATTCCCCATATATCACCTTGAAAGGGATGTCCTCCTGACTAGGATTATGCATATTTCCACCCCAGGAACCTTAACGTTAGCTTGTTTTGCCCATTTCAAAATGGCCGTCATTGTTTTATGGAAAACCTCCATTATAATTTCATTACAAATAGAAATGTCATCTACGACTACTCGATATAAGTTTTTAACATCCTGAATGGGATTTAACATCTAGGCGTCCAAGATGGCCGCCACAAGAAGCATTGTTTAGCTAAATAAACTTCAAATGGCAAATTTTTGGAATAAGAACCTGTATGATACTTTGGGAGATCCAAAAATAATTTATGGCATTTATATTTTGTGCACAGACTCGTTTTCAAGATGGCGGTGATTATGATTCGCCATAGGGTACGTAAATCAGCAAGAACAGCAGCCTTGCCCATCTTTTCGACGTTATAAAACAGCACTTTCTAAAAATGACCCTACATCATTTCCAAGATGTAAAAAGATATTAACGCGGGGTATATTGAATTGTCCAAGTGAATGCTGTACTATAGCTGGTTACTACTCGAGGCATATAACGTGGTTTAAACTGACTCTATAATAGTTCACAGAAAGACAACTGCAGCTCATATCAACCTGATACAATAAAATCAATAAATGGGTGGGGACTGTATTTAAAGCGGCACTGGCACATTTTCAGAAAATATGAAATTTCTTCAATTGCTCGCATAAAAATAACATACCCAAAAGCAGATAGGAAAATTAATAAGAGGCTAAAGACACCCGGGTAATTTGTAGGCTAGCTTTTAAGTTTGCCGTAACTTTAATCATCAAATGTGTCTATCATAGACTCGTACTCATTGATATTAAAAGCACAAAGGTCACAGACCAGTCAAACAAGGTGCATGCCCTGAGAATCAACTCTGACGTGTGTTTTCTTGTGTTAACGCCATTTCCGCGTCGTCTGTTTAATTAATGTCCCCGGTGACATTAACTATAAAATCGTTCTGTTTACCCATAAGCGCGCTGATTTGGGCTTAATAATTTCAGTTGAGGGGCTAATGTATATAAAAGCTTTATAACCATGCATATGTTACAGTGTCTCTTTAAGGACTACTCAGTGACGTCATAAGTGTTTGTCAGTAAAAATAAACAAATATGCTTATGAAGAAGTGCAAAAGTTGTCTATATGTAGAATAAAAATTTAATATGGTCACCTAACTTTCTTTCGAGCACCTCAAGTGATATCTTTGTTTCTGAATTGTACAACCCCCCAGCGCCTTCTCCGTCCCCCCCCTCTACATCTTCCTTTCCAGTGTTAACTCGTGTTGAGTAGTCTGGAATTGTCCAGAAGTACGATAGAACGTTGCGGGAAAACGTTATCAATAGTTATCCTTATGGTTCTTATTGTGTCCTAAAAGATGTGCAGGGGTGTTATTCTTCTTGATGGCGGCGGTATAACCGCCAGCATCATAAGTTAAGATCATGTCCGTGAAATACAAATGCCATTAATTCACTTTTTGGTGCTCTCAAATTATTACTCACATTATAACTCCCAACTATTTGCCAATTTTAGTACATTTAATAAAATGCGCCTCCCCCTGCGCCCGGCCATCTTAGACACGTAAATGTTTAACCCCACTTCAGGAAGGTAAACCTATATTTCGTTTAGTCCGGGATGAATGAAATTACAATGGCAGTTTTTCATAAAACAATGGCGGCCATTTTGAAATAGGCAGTACACGCCAATGTGCAACTTTTCGGGGCGGAAACATACCTAATCCTAGTCAGAGTGACACCCCCTTCAAGGTGATATATTGGAAAATTAATCACCAGGTGGGTGCAACAAACTCGAAGTTTATGGCCCGTGCAAAAATTGGCTCATAGACTATTGGTGAGTGGTGTTGTTGTTTTTGTGTTATAGTAGATTCAACCCATCGTGTCACCTCTAGTACTTTTCCGAAGGTATGGGCATTGAATGAGGGGAATGTTCAGTGGGTGGAAAATTAAAATTCCACGCTAAATCTATTGAAACATGGAATCCGATACCAGAGAAAATCAATTCTAAGCATTCAAGTCAACGTAAGCGCATTTTTAGCTACAAAACATGTTGACTAATCGTATTTGCTTCAGTAACATTCAATGTAACAGGTGAATTAATGTTACTGACTTTTGAGCGCTCGTTTAGGATACAAAGGAACACAAAAATCTTTGACCCTCCTTGTGAAAATGAAGTCAACATGAAAGGCCAGATTATCTTAGCTTAGTTCGTTCATGAAACAGGTGAATTTTCACGCCACATGTTTTCTTTTTCTGCCTCCTCTCCCAAATAATCGACGCTGTCCAAAATTTTTCCTCTGGTGACACGATGGGTTGAATCTACTATAAATAATCGTAGATTATGCAAGATACAGAGTAGTCAAAAACAAGGGTTTACACTTTTCGTCTGCAAATTTCTCAAAAGTGGGTAGACATATCAAAAGAGTTTGATGATATTTATTAACAACAATATCTTGTATGAACCTGGTGAAAATGGCGTTGAAAACAAGGTTGTAATGACAAAATGGCCGCCATCTAGAGAAAAAAGTCAAAAACCACTTGCACACACGTAAGTCTATGGGACTTTGTTGGCGGTCAACGAATTATATCCATGACTGATGATGCCCACATTGAACAACGCACCCGTCATGGGACTTGGCATTTGTTATAACCGCAAAGGTAATTTATTCATGTTTATCTTTTGATTGAATTTTAAAATTAAAACTTTTAACTTTTAACCAAATCTAAATTGTGTCCCAAAAAAAAACCCCCATGCAAACATTATAAATTTACGAGCAGAAGAGTCTTGATCAGTAATTGACAAGAAAACATGCAAGTCTCATTCAAATTTAAATCCCCCCCCCCATTGAACTTATTATTATGACATTTCAAGTCAGTTTTATGTTGAGAGAATTCTTTCATTCATTTAACCCGGTAAAAGCTCCACACAAACTCAATTGTGGTCAGTAGTTGTTTAAATGAGTAGGCCTGCAGTTCACGCAATTGGAATTAATTTATACTGTTAACCATCACGATTGCACCATCGACTTACGTGTGTGCAAAAGTGGGTTTGACTCATTTTTCTCTACCCGGCGCCATTTTGTTCTTTGAGCATTGTTTTCAACGCCGTTTCGCCAGTTTAACCAGATATGATAGTAATAAATATCTTCAAAAATGTGTGATATTGTCTACCCACTTTTGAGAAGAAATTTGCAGATATTAAAATGTAAACCTTTTTTTGGACCACTCTTTTGTATAATTTGACTAGTGAGAAGTACTACTTGTGTCCATCATGAACAAACTGTGTAATCTATGCAGGTGCATTTGCGTTTACTCGTGCCACTGAGAATATGCCTGGCTTTTTCGGCAGTGGAATGGAACCAACTTGCAATTGAAATGCAATGGAGTTTTCATAATTCTATTCACGAACTGTGTTTTTGGACGAGAAAAATTCTGGTTCTTGGTATAAATAGGAATGTAATACGCAGGCGAAGGGTCGTCGGTAACTAGCAAGAGTCGGTGACAAGCAGTAGAGTCGATTTACGCATGCGTGAACCTTGTACCGCGTCTATAAAGTAGGTTTGTATGGTTTAGGTTGTGTCTTACTGCAACGAGGTTCATTTAAAACTTTGGTCAGGTCAGCCGTGGCTGGATCGGGCACTAAAAATAGCCGAAAGCCTTCTTGGTTATTTGCTTTAAATAGTAATGTACTACGCAGGCGCGCGCGAAGTGCCGTTGGTGACTAGCAGGAGAGGTGACTGCACTAAAGTCGATTTACGCATGCGTGAATCCTGTTACAGCATATATCTAGAGTAGTTTAAAGTGAGTAAGGTCTTATGTAGCTCTAACGACCTTATGCCTTCGTACATCAAACGGTGTGTTAAAGTCTGAGTGTTTTGTGTGCATTTCGTAATTGTTGCCAATTTTTAGCCACCATTTTGTTTTTGAGAGGAAAAAATGAGGGTGGTCATTTTTTTTAATATTTAGTTATGCAACCTAAATACTAGAGAAATGTACAGGGAAATTACTGGTTTAGTTATGTACAAACATTACCTGGTGAAACTAAAATAGATTCTGTATCCCAGCCAAATCTAAACTGCTTCGCCGAATTTTAATTAGTGCTTTATTTTGCATAACTATATAATTTAAAAATAAGCTTTTGGGCCACCTGATTTTTTACTTAAAAACAAAATGGCGGCCCCAAAACCTTTGTTTACCAAATGGGCTGACTTAATTTATATATCGTCAGATCAGAAAAACGAACAACAGGCTTCGAATTTGGCCTTTATAATAGCCAACTTCGAAATTGGCCTTTTAATATACAAAGGCATAGGTCTTTTTCTGTAAAAAACAATAGCGGTAATTTGTTTTGAGCCCAAATTCAAAAAGAATTAGAAATGGCGAAACAATCGCTAAACATAAGGATAACAGTATCTTAGGATATGTGTAATTCTTAATGAGAAATGATTAAAATATTGGGTAAGGCTACATCAGAAAACCTATGGGCTAATATTACCAATTAAGAAAATTTAAATACAATTTTTGACTAAAATGAACTAAAAACTGTTGTCCTATTACATGAAAATTGTAGTGGTCCCCGGGGGTTTTGACCCGGAAAGAGAAATGTTATGAGCTGATTTTTGCACAGGATATAAGCAGAATGCATCATACAGCAAAACAATCTATAATCATCATGAATCCCCTCGGGGAATAAAAATTTATCCAAGATGGCCGCCAAAATAGCTGACATTGCATATAATTAGTATTATATCTTGGCTTCTCAAGTAGATGTGGTTGTGATTTTAGTCTAAATTAACTTATCCATGTTTCCTTTATGTTGAAAATTCAAATGGCCCGCCATTACATATAATTGCTTTATCTCAACTTCAGAACAGGAAAAGAGGGATAAAGAACCAAAACAAATTAACATCTAAATAAATATATTTAAGCGAATAGATAAACATGAAAGAAAAATAATTTAAATGTAAATATAAATAATGAATAAGTAAATATATATTAAATAAAGAGAAATTTGTAAAAGGGACGGGTACAAAAGAACGGAACGAATTATGTAATCGGGAAGTCCTCTTGAGGTTGTTTTCACACCCAAAGGTTATTTCTCCCAATTTCTGGGATTCATCTGTTCTATTTTCTGTCACCACTCCAGTTTTCCAGTTCTAGTGCTTGGTGTAAAATATAAATATTATACGGCCTATTGTTCCTATGCCCATTTCTGCAAGACGTACGTGTGTAGGTCTAATAGTAGAGTTAGATATGTCATGAATTGTGCAACTTGGTTATAAAGCATGAAATGGCAACACAGTTTGGGTAATGTTCTAAGAAGGATTTTTGTCTATAGGGTGCATCGCATATTTTTCGTGTACAAAAATGGCGGCCATTTTCCAAAATGGTGCCCAATTTCTGGTATTTTAGCTCTTTTCATGGACTAAATGTGTTTTTGTGTTTGAAAAAAACCCACATTTCGCATTAACATTAAAAAAAAATTATTTATGGGTAACTATTACAGAGTTCTTTCGGTAACCGAAATGGTGGTCATTTTCCAAATGGCATTCTTTTCCAAAATGGTTACCAATTCCCTTATCTACAAATGGTCATCGCGAAATGCACTATTTTTTCTACCAAGCATATCTTTGTCACGCAGCAAGACAAAATAAAACCTGTAATAGGCAGTCAAATACAATTTGTTTGATGTTACTAAATAGCCGACTTTATATTACAAGCATGCAAATAACCTGTAATAGGCACTCAATACAAGTGGCAGACATTTAAAATAGTGCACCATCGTTGTTTTATCGTCTCTTTGCTTGTAATGAATAAACTCAAGCCATATTTAAGATGACTTTTGTTAGTTTTGTTTGATCACAAAAGATTTGAACATTTCCAAACATGGGGGGGGGGGCCCTTTTCCAAAGAGTAGAATTTTATGGTACGGTCTAATGGATCCAAGCATACACTACTGCACAAGTGCATTATACCCTGTAAAAGGGCTGCCACACATGACACATGGCAGGCAATACTCTCTTTACCAGTGGTTTACATAAATCCTATGCACTGAGTCCCCTTGTTGGGGTTACGATCTTATCCATTCTTATTATTAATTTGTGCAAATTATGGTCATATTGCCGGACAATATATTGCTAATGCCAACATCATTGACTATTTTGTTTGTAAAGCACCAATGATGTGATGTTATACGCTGATACCCAAAGAGTAATCATATTCTTCGTAAGGGATTTACCCAAACCTGCTAACTTTCAGGTGCACACCCCACTTTGATAGAATCAATCTGGTTACCCAGTGTTGCCAAAGTCATCAGTGGCCGTTTCAATGTGGAACCTCATTTTTAATGATTGAAAACAAGCACTTTTCTACTTTTGGCCGTAAAAGTCTACAGTAAACAAGATTATTAGTCAAAAGCATGAAACTCTTCGGGTAACTTAATGAAATTGATTATCCTTCATGTTCTTCTGTATTGTTGTTATATCACAATATCTTCATAAGTGTTGTGTGCCAGTTCTATTTTAATAATAATAACAACTTGTATATAGTGACTAATCTAGGCCTTTAGACACGTCACATCGTTAGAAGTAATATATCTTTATCATTATAAGACGACAAACTAATTCAATAGATAAACTGATAAGTGAAACAATATGATATATATCAATTACCAACTATTAAAAGTAGAAAATTTCAAGCATATACTATGACCATAAAGAGAAGACAAACCAGTTGTCCTTCCATACTAAGAACATATGGGGATACATCTGAATCTTCAGCTGTGATGATCTGTGTGTACATGTACCCCACATGACATTAGTGAAATCTTGATCTTTCCTTAATTCAGATGTCTCAACCCTACCTAATCTGGTGAAAACAACTATCCATAAGTCCTAGACAGCCAAGTGGAGGAAGATCAAGAATAAGAAAGACAAGTAACAGTTCACAATAACAGTTTAATGACTCTGTTTAATGGGAAACCATGCAGTTGGTAGATATGTTTGTTCTTGACAACTGACTTTTTTAAGGACAAACGAGCAGCTGCATTTAAACTCACTGAACCTTTGTCAATTCTCTTTCTGGGAGACCATAGGAAAGGAGTTTGCAGGATCCAGCCTTGATGTAACAGGCATGGACCAATCCAATAGTGCATTTTTCATCAAGGTAGTGTCAAAATTACCCAATTTTCCTTATCGAGTGTCAGGCAGCCTTGCGTAAGTTGTTAACATGATTGTTCTTTCTTAGTGGAGACACTAAGGTTCCGTGCTTCATCTTGCGGATGAAAAACTGAATTGCCAATGATGTATGGCTGAGAGTTACTAGCTGATCTGTTAAAATGAGAGCGTAAGTACAACAGTCTCTTTCGTCGTTTGTAATAAATAACAGCTTGTTGGATTTACACTCAGGATCTGATGACTGCAATGCATGATTCAATCTTATGTATGGCTGCATCACAATCCCAATGGTGTAAAGACAGTATAGAGCTGTCATCGGCGTAAACGACTGTTAACAGATAATCTAGACACAATTTTTTAAGAGACAGGCAGTAGTATCATCACGTAGAACTGTTACGCAGCTTCTTGATCTTTGTTGTGGGAAAATTCTGCAAAACTTTAGTCAACGGCCGCCAAAGGACCAACAATATGACTTTTGACGGCGTTGTTTGTTACAAAGGTCCAACCTAGTGGATTCAACCACCAGGGATTCATCAACGTAGGGTGTTGGCCTTTCTACTTTTTTATTTTAGAATAAAAAATTGGCAAAAAAGGTCAAAATTGTCCAAAAATAGGTAAATCAGTCAAATGCATTCCTTTCTTCAAATAATCTACAGAACCTGGCCAACTTGACCTTCAAAGGAGTCATACTTAAGTAGATCTATGTATCAATTATCTTAAAATATAAAAAAAGAACAAATTAAAAAATTAAATTGTCCAAAAATAGGTAACTCAGTCTAAATGCATTCCTTTCCTCCATAATCTATCAGACATGCCAATTTAACGCTTCAAAAGGAGTCAATTAAGTGAATATAATGGAATCCCATTCCGATTTGATAATTTTGTTGTCAAATGGCCAAAAAGGTCAAAAAATTGGTCCCAAAATAGGTAATCAGTCGAAATGCAATATTCCTTTTATTCAAATAACACTATCAGAACTGCCTTTTACACCCTTCAAGGATACCATAGTTAAGTGCAATGTAATGGAACCATTCCAATTTGATAAATTTTTGGGTCAAAATTTCCAAAAAAGGTCTAATTGTCGCACAATAGGTAATCTCACTAAATCCTTCCCTTTTTCAAATATCTATCATAACATGGCCCACATTTACCTTCACAGGAGTCATACTTAACTGATATAATGGAAGCCATTCCACTCTATATAAATTTTGGGGGCAATTCCAAAAAAGGTCATAATTGTCAAAAATAGGTAAACAGTCGAAATACATTCCTTTCTTAAAATGACCGATCACAAATGTTCATTTACCTTCAAAAAAAAAAAGGATGATCATATTTAAGTGGATGAAATGGAAGCCATTTCATTTTTAAATTTGTGGTCAAAATAGCCAAAAAAGGTAATTGTCCAAAAATAGGTAAATCAGTTAGAAATACATTCCTTTCTAAAATGACCGATACACAACATGTTCATTACATTCAAAGGAGGCATATTTAAGGGATGAAATGGAAAGATTCAAGTTTTTTAAATTTGTGGTCCAAAAATAGCCACAAAGGTTAAATTGTCCAAAAATAGTAATCCGTCGAATTCGAATACATTCCTTTCATTTAAATAAACCGATCACAAGATGGTCATTTACCTTCAAGGAGTCATATTTAAGGGGATTCAAATGGAAGCCATTTCAATTTTTTAAGTTTGTGGTCCAAAATGGCCAAACAAAAGAAAAAAGGGGTAATTTTTTTCAAAATAGCAAATCAGTCGAAATACATTCATTTCTTAAAATAATCGATTCAAAAAAGAGAAAAACAAGAAATAAAAAAAAATAGAACAGTCACATTCACCACTTCAAGAGTCATATTTTAAGTGGATTAAATGGAAGCCATTCTAATTTATAGATTTTGGGGTAAAATTCCTCCCCCCCCACAAAAAAAAATAAAAAAGTGTGCAAAAATGGATACATCAGTCCCAATACCTTCAGTTCACAAAATATTTCAAGGAACATTTGCCGTTACATCTCAAGGCAACGTCAATAAGTACTTTAGCGCTTGTCGTTCTATTTTCATTATTTAGACAAAAGACCAAAATATCACAATTGTCCCAAAAATGGGTTTAAATCAATGTTCTCCACAGGTGTAATAATAAGGGATAGAAAAGCTATTTGCTTTTAAATGACAGATTTTGGGGTTTGAAATGACCACAAGGGCATATAAGTGTTTTGCCTTTCATCATTTGAAAAGAGTTGTACATTAAACTTTACAGATTTCTGATCAAAGTTGGAAGAAATGGGATCAAATTCATCCAAAATGATCAAAATCAATTAAAATTGCTTTAAATAACGAAAACGGATCACTGTGTCCTACTCTGACATTATTGTCTTAATTTTTTGCACAGTAGTCAAAAGAATCTAGGATGTTTACATACCACATGGTAAATAAACTGCTAGCCAATCATAGAGTTCGGAGTCGAAATTTATCAAAAATAAACTAAATTGGAAACCCATTGATAAAACGTGTGGTTTGTCCGCATTTTTTAATTATTACCCTATAGATTTATATTGAATATAAAGAGTTTTTAGGGCCAGGGTTGTGATTTTTTCTAGAATCTCGGATGCTAAGTTAAAATGAGCAAACATATACCTGACATTTAAAGTATAATTATTCTTTGGGCTATACATTAGAATAGCCAAAACTAGATATTGATAAAAAAATCAAACTAAAATGTTCTTTGAAACGATTAGGTCCACATTCGATGAACACAAATTACGACACACGTGTTATAATCAGTTTTATACCTTGAATTGGGATAGGCATGGCTAACTATTTGTTCTATCTGGTTCTAAATTGGAAGTTGTTAAGTAATTCATTCCACGAGAATGTAATCTAGGCTACTATAAGGCTTTTTGTAAGTTTGGGTAGTGTAAACAGTGATTTATCAAGTGAATCAAGGGTATAAGCCTAGGCTGCTCTTGTTTAATTTTGCGACCGGGGTTGATCAATATCACAGCCAAAAAATTCCCATCAATTTGTCCCGTTCTCAAGCTTAGGCCTCCTAATAAACGAAGAACAATTTTAAAAATTATATTTTTTTTACTGTTCTTATTGGGCAATCTTTCGCCCAGTTGCTTTAGTCTACTCTCCGTAGGCCACCGGCCCATTGAGAAAAAATGATAATACATAGGATTGTCCATGGAGGACTTTCTTAAGGAGAATGAAGCATACAGAAATTGGTGAGATTTACACAGATTGACTCGTTACATAACAAGGAATGCAGGAGTTTCATATTAAGAGGGGCTTGCCAGTAGTGAATAGGCAATAGATCTACTCGCAACCAATGAGATGGGCAGACAAGACAAAAATGGTATCGCCTCCACCACTTGAAGGTCACACATTGCAACGGCCCCATCGTGATCATACCTTGTATTGCATCAACTGTTAGAAGTAGTTCTTATAATGTAATACATCCGTATGGGTTTGAAAATGTCACATTTTTAATATACCTCTCAATTTGATAACCTGATTAATATTTCATATAAAATTGCGGAGCATTTGATTCTGTTGAGCTCTCCAATCTGAGATAAAAACATCCTTCACCTTTCTTCAAACACTTCAAGGAATCTGTGGACAATTTTCAACACCTTGATTTATCAAAAACGAAGCCAAAAACCTATATTTAAAACTCTCTCACTTTGGACCCACCCCAATTTGGTTTACTTGTACGTTTCGTCCAAGCGTTTCAAACGTTATGCATTTAAGTGGTAAACGCCAGGATCCATTATCAAAATTTTTAACCAGAATGAAAGCATTTCTTGTAAACCTTGATCCATAATGGATATTCGACCCCCCAAATTCAGCCCTTGAACTATACATTTATAGTTGAATATTGGATGCCAAGGACATTTTTGCAGATTTAGTGTGAACCATTCAAATTTTGACAAACATCAAGGCCCCAAACTTCTGAACCATATAATAAGATAGGGCATCAACCAAGGTGTCAAATAAGTACATTTACATCAGCATCAAAATGTCATCAATCTTGCATGATATGGAAAAATTTTAAATTTTGAAAAAAACCCTTTAGAGGATTTGCTTGCAAGTGTCTTACTTGCCACGGACCAGGTTATCTGAACTAATTTTAAGTCCTAAAATAGTTCTAATAAGGGGACAATCTCAACAAACTCTTTTCTTGTATGTCCACTTCTCGTTTCTTTTAACTATACCACCATTACGGAAACCATGGCTTTTGTTTTATCAAGGTTAACTTCAAGACCCCACATATCACAGTAATCAGACTCAGTGCATGCAGTCAACATATTTTGCATGAATGTTGTACTCTGGACATAAGGACAATATGTCCGATCATATAAAGGAGACAGTGGAACGATTTCAACATCATCAATTGGATACCAGGGATGTTATTTGGGCAAAGGATTTAACAATCCGTTAATAAAAAAAGGAAAAGAATTGAGGTGAAAAAATTACACCCCTGTATCAAACCGTAATCGCAATCAAAAAATCCTGTGCAACCATCAATAGTTCTAACACAGGATGAAATACCATCATAATAAATTTATCAAAACCTCAAGAAAATTACCATTAATTCCCAAATTGTGTTTAAAATATAGCCAGTTTTTCCCTTTTGATAAGGTCAAATGCTTTGCGACAAAATCTACCAAAAAACGCATACAATCTACCACCTTTCTTTCTTAAATACTTCTGGAATTACAGTATGAAGTGTAAACAGATGATCTGTAGTGCTATAACCTTACGAAAAACCGGCTTGGCATTTTCACTACTAATTCCTAAATCATTTGACCAATTCATAAGGCGGTTAAGTTACACAGAATAAACAATTTACTAAATTTATTGAGAGAGATATAGGCCCGATAATTATTTGGGTCCATAAGTTGAACCTTTTTTAGAATTGGAATAATGATGATACTTTTTCTTCAAAGTTCAGGAATTTACACGTTGTGAAAATTTCATTAACAAATATTTGTACCACAGTGGAACAAGAATGTCACTTAATACTTTAAACATTTCACCGGGGGGATGCCATCATCCCTACACTTTTACCATTTTCAGATGAAAAAAGATAGCCCTGTCAACTTCATCATCAGTGATAGGCTCATCAAAATATTAGCATCAAAAAATTGCTTGAAGGCATATATAATAATCTCTCATTTGATATGTTGACAAGTGATAAGTATGAAATAATGAACACTGATTGCACTGAAAACATTACCAACGGAATAGAGGTTTTTAAACTGGCCAAGTTGTTTCCACAAATCTTGTTTACAAGGTGATTAGCATCATTTAATAAGCGTCTTTGTTCACACATATAATTTGTTTTTTTCTTGACGTTCTAAGATTTCTATAAGCACGAGCTTATTGAATAAGTAATTCTCCAGATCGTAACGAGAATTACTTTGGACGAAATTTATTCAATGCAGAACTTTTGGACGACCGAATATAAACTTTTCTTACATTCATATCATACCATGATTGGTTTTTATGTTGAAACGATGCATGTATTTTAAAATTTTTGTTATCAGTGCATTTCATAGTTTTGCAGCCTTGTTATTAAACATTACAAGTTTGGTTACCACTTTCATCAACCTCACAATAATCAATATTATCAAAGAGAGCTAGGACAAAGGTCTGCAGAGAACGTTGGAATGAGTCTCTGCAGCTACTTTTCCAGGTGTACTTTATTGGTCTGAATAAGTGCACATTACGCAGCTCATCAATAGCTGGTTGGGTATTGACATTGACAAGAGTAGCTGCAGAGACTACAGGCATATGATCAGATTCAGGGTTTGACTCAACAACAAATGATGCCAATATAGTGTAAAAACAATTTTTGGCAATTGAAGTGAAAAAACATTAAAGTGATCGATCAGTGTTTCTTTAATCATTAATTTGTTAAGTCCATGTTAAGATTAACTGACCCTGAGTAGAAGAATTAAACTGGGAATGAGCTTTTATGGTAGCCATACCACCATGTTAGAGTTATATTAACATTAACAGTGCTAGCCGTTATCACAATATGTCTTTTTCAAATGCTTATTCATGTTATTACTGTTCCTTAACGTTTTGGCTGACTTCCAGTACTCAGGATCATTAGTTTTGTGAGCCTTTTTATGTAGTAGTCCCTTTCCTTAGTCTGATTTGATGCAATCTTGATATTCCCTTCAGGAAGTTGAGAACCTTTAACTAGTTTATCTTTAATAGGTGCTGTGAAATCACACCACACATTGTTAAATACATCATGCCCAAAACCACTAGTGCATCATTACACCACTACAATTAAATACAAGAGCCCAATTCAGCTCGTAGGGAATTAATAAACGTATGCTCATTAAAATCTCTTAAAGGAACGGTATTTTATTTGATTATTTAGGTGGTACTTTACTTTCTTTTTGTACGATGAGGTAAAATTAGTGAGTGATCACCTCAGTCCTAGACTGTGAACACTGAGGAGAAATACCATCAGGATTAGAAACAAAAGAAAGATCGATTTTAGTTTTAGATTTTTCAGAGGAGGACCATAGCTATCTATTGGTACCAAAATCCAAGTTCTATGATGCCTGTGTTGTGTAGGCCAGTGGTAACTTCGCTTCCGAAGGGGGGGGGGGGGGGAGGGGTCCTATCCATCACTTTGGGATCACCCTGTATCTTACCTATACCCCGGGGAATGTTTGTTTTTGAATTAAAAGGAGCGGAACATTTCAATTGACAATTACATTAAATAATTTGGCACCAAAAAGGGGGGTTGGCGTATTGTGGGTTTTAGCAAGCCGGGAAAAAAAAAAACCTGAAAGGGGGGTGGTAACCACCCCCCCCTTCGGTAGACGAGGGGTTTTAAGAAACAATTGGAGATATTTTCTCACTGTAATTATGCATTAAAGCCAAAATGCGTTCTTTAGTAATTTTATCATTCGCATATTCAAAGCATTATGAGTAAACGTAAAAGAGGGCATAATAAAACATTATAACAACTTTTATGTACTCTGGTGACGCGAATTATGACCTGATTAACAATTTTGACAAATAGGGCATAGAGTTAATTTACCCATTTGTGGTAAACTTCAAGCTGAGGATTGGAATAGCCAATACTCTAATTTACTGATGAATTTTACTTAGGGATGTATATTTAATGGATAACAATACATCTTAAAGAGACACTGGCACATTGAAAAATAGTGCGCCCTCAAGATTTTTAAAAATCATATTTTTGCATGTTGTATAGTTTTTATATACATTAGCCCTCATCTGAAATGATTAAGACCAAATCAACGTCCTTATGGGTAAACAGAACGATTTATAATTAATGGGCGCGGCCGACATTAATTCAGCAGACGACAAAAATGCATTTAACACAAGAAAACGCACGCCGTATGCATGTTCCCCACGGCATGAACCCTGTTTGAACGGTCTGTGACCTTTGGGGGTGTTAATAGCAATGAGTACGAGTCAATGATATTCATGTAATATACACATTTGTTGATTAAAGTTATGGAAAACTTAAAAGTTAGCCTACAAAATTACATGGATGTCTTTAACCTCTTATCAACGTCCCTATCTGTTTTTGAGTATGTCGTTTTATGGTTAGATATATTTATATTTTTCCAATAGCCAGACTATCATTTGAGAGCAAAATGAAGAACTGTCAGATTTTGTGAAAATGGGCCAGTGTCACTCTTTAAGGACAAATTGCTGCATTACATTCATTTATCAATCATAGTTTAATTTGATGTTTTCTAACCATATTAACCATAAAACTTGAGAAGCCCAATCTTGGGTTCATTTTGATCCTTAGTCAATGTGTACTACAAAATGGGTAAATTGGAATCCCTAGCACTGTATACACATTTGTTCTTATTAAGTTTTTAGAAAGATCCCCCATTATTCCCTGCTTTCCTAGATTTGGACTTTTTACCTTTTTGGACATTTGACCTCAAATGTTTAATTTGAATTGCGAGGAAACCCTTTATTTACTTACCACTGTCCCTTATGTAAGTTAAATGAATTATGTTCCCGTAACCCTCGCTTACCAGGGGGGGTTTACCACTCCCCCGGAATTTGGTCAATAAGCTAAATGCCAGACGCTTTGGCAAAAGCTTCCGAGTAATCATTTTTTATAGTTTTGGACAAATTTGAACTTGTTTGGCCATTTTTGACCCTACAAAGTGTTAATTGATATGGCTAGCACTCTATTCCAATTATTTATTCTTTGGGAAGTAACTGTTACATTTTCCCTTAGATCGTTGAGAAACGGAAGGCATTTATGACCATTTATGGTTTTTGGACATTTTAAACTGGTTTTTTTGGCCATTTGACCCCAGACAATATGTAAATTGACATGTAAATAGCCACTCATCCGGTCATTTGTTGTTCCCTTGGGATGTACACTCACATGTTCTGATGAAAATTTGAGAAAAGGCAATATGATGATTTACCTATCTTTTTTGGACTATTTGACCTTTTTTGGCCATTTTTTACCATAAACATTAAAATTAGAATGGCCAACACCCCATCCGCTATTGTAGTCCCATAAGGATGCGAATCCACATGGTTGGCTGTTTGTCAACAAATTACGCCGTCAAAACTTTTTCTGAGCACTTTTTGCCTCAATGGCCGCCGGTCTAGTAAATTTATTGGCCCTTCATGGGTACGTAGGTATGTTTCACCTAGAAGTTAAATTGCTGACTAAACGGAAAATGTCACGTTTGGTTACAGTAGTACTATGGTTGCTATGGTACTCTGTCTTGGCTTTAGCAAGAATTGAGTTGTATTTAAAACACTGATCCGTGTAAGCTTCCTTGCATACTGTGAGCCACCTCTGTGCAACTCTGGCGCTCCACCAACGTTGTTCCTTCTCAATCTCAAAGGCGTCTGAATACCACGAGCAGAGTATGGAGAACTACAATGACGAGTAGAGCATGTTCATCAAGGGTCTTAGATACGATGTTGTTATATTCATTAACAAGAGAAATGCAGTTTCAATCATCTAAAGGTACACTCAGAAGTACACATCATATCGGAGCATAAGATTGTCTCTTTTGACGTTTCAAAGTTTCCAGTCCTGCTACAGGCTGCACTGACGAGCTGCTTTCAAGCAATTTTTTCCTGTCATCTTCAGCCCTCCTTGCAACCACAACTTGGAAGTTCTTGGCATACTTTTTCTAACTTCTAGAGGGTTGTCCAGAAGATTCCCATCTCTTTCCTTTCTAGTCCATCCTCATTCATTGACATGGAATCTCAGGAGATACAATCATCATTTGAGCCCAACATTAACCAACTTGATAGAAGCTCTCTTGATCTGTTTAATTGAGTGCGCCTTCATTGGAGGAAGAGCACATAATTAACATCAAGACCACAAAGCGCTCTAGTTTAATTTATTTTTTGCACAGCAATGGACTAGTAACCTTCTGCTAAATGCCATATTCTGACATGTAGCTAAAGAGCTGAAGAATTTCCAGAAAGAAGCGCCCCCAATTTTTTTCGAACCTGGTTTTTGGCATATTTGGAATGCTTTCCAATGTTTATATCACACCTGATGATAGCCGAATACGCCGATTTAATAATAATTGATGATTTAGTACTTTCTGTCGTGCACGACAGAAAGTCAAGCACTGTGTGCTATGGGACACTTACGATAGTCGGGGCAAGTCAAACAAGTTGCTCTGTTTCTTTTGTACTTGTTTGTCAATACACCTTCGGAACGTTCTTGTATGTGGTCTACAATCGAACCTGTGCAATTTGAGAGAAATTCTTTTTAATTAACATCTATTCTTAAGGCCACACCCGTGGAAGTATGTTGTAAACTGTACCTTTGGTTACAGAGTCACAGACTATAAAAGTAATTACTGGCGTTCATCGTGTAAATGACCACCATGACAACAGCATGACACGTACAATTTGGAATCTCAAATCAAACTTGTTTTCACTTATTGATTGTATGGAAAATGAGTTAAAATACATAGTTAATTTAATGCAATATTAAAATGTCTGTAATGAGCGGCCATTTTTGGAAAATGGCCGTCATTACTGCCATGGGATAACCTGCAATGGCCATTTGGTCGAAAGTCTTTTTAAAACATCCAATGTGCATCAAATGCCAGCTTGAAGCCCTAATACAACACCATATTATCAACTCAATCTTGACGAGAGGATAAATGCCGTAATGGCAGCCATTTTGAAATGGGCGCCATTTTGATCAGAGGACAAATCTTGATGCCCCTATAGCTAAACAACCTTTCTTATGACATGCCCAGATATGTCCAAATTTCATGCTTTTATCACCAAGTGCACAATTGCCCCCAAATATTGGACATATCTACTCTACTCTATTATAATTAATCATGCGTTTTATTTTGAACAGTATACGAAACTGCATTATACTAAACTTTAAACCATTCTTCGATGAGTATTATATTAAACGGCGTACTGGTTCTCCGATTGTGCAGTTTAGGGAAATTGCATTCTGATTAAGTTCAAAATAACATACCACCCCAGTCATTCTTTCGAATGACTAATATGAACTAAAATCACTACTATTTGGTAATTAGAACAATTAATCCCTTTCGGGATTATGGCTTTTAAACAAGCCCTCCTATATATGCGACAGTTTGACGAAGCTTCCTTGCAGGAGACTGCAAAGGAAAGTATATGTCAAGTGAGAGATTCATTATTGTAATGGCAGAAAATGGTGGCGCATTTTGGTGGCCATTTGCGGATTTTTGAGTTAAGGAAAACATCAACTGATTTGATTAAGGAAAAAACGGAATTCTTTGAACCTCAAAACATATTCAAAAACATGAGATTATAGTTACTTATATAAATGGCGGCCATTTTGGATTTTGTCGTGAAGGAGTCATCAGTGATTTAGATTTGTACTAATTGAAATCCCTTTTTGACCCAAAACATATTCAAAAACACTAAAATCATCAAACATATCTACTTTAAAAGTGAGGATATAGCTAAGTGTTTTTAATTTTTTAAAATTTACCTAAAAAAAAAAATTGATAAATGACGTTTTGATTTGATGATTTGATATTATTTTTTTCTCAAAGTTATGACGGATAAGAACCAAGCAGGCAGCTGCATTGTCAGGATAATCGAAACTTGACCCGTATGGGTTAGTGCAGGCAAGCACTCGAGCCTTCGGCTCTCGCGGCTGACCCACACTGACCCACACGGTCACGTGCGATTATGCTGTCGAATGCACGGCCTAGGCCATTATCGTTATATAATTATTCTATTAGACGTGAAAAACAATAATTCATCTTGTTTTTTCAAACCCAGTTTGACTTATTTATAAACATACGACAACAAGTTTTTCATCAATCACTATCGCCGGTCGTCATCAATCATTATTATTTAAGAGTTGTTGGTCCAGCAGGTCGTCACTCACAATGGCTATATACTCGTGCAGTATGGTTTATTCCTCTATACAGGGTGTCACAAAATAAAATGCATCCTTCAGTCGGTTGCTGGTATAATTCAAAATTATGAGAATGATTCAGCATTTTGTAACAGAATGTGAATGACGAACTTGTTTCGTACATCCTGCTTAATTTTTGTCTGATACCGGTTTCCTAGTTAGTTTTGAAAACAAGGTTATTATGTAACCCGTTGTCAAATTACCCACGATCCAAGTTGACTTAGATAGTTGAAACAGGTTCACCTAGAAAAGTGGAATTATAAAATTGTCTTTCAACTACAAAATTTCTGTACTAATCATGTCTTGTTTTATAACAAATAAATTACTAAAATTTTTTTTTTTTTTTTTTTTTTTTAATGTTTAAAATACTTTGCTTGATGTTCAGTATTTTATAATTATTTTGAATAGTAACTTAGCGATTGGCCACATTTTCTCTCCAGTGGGTTTGAAAAATTCTGCGTGACGAATAATGTAAATTGCAGCGGCGGGATTAAACACACAAATGCATGAAAAGGTTGGGGCTATAATTTCAAAAGATTTTTAATACTAAAATATTGTACTTGTTTTATACAGGTCTTATCGTATGGAAGTACTTTCCTCTACTCATATTGAGAATAGTAAATTAGCGACTTGGCCAAACGTCAATGTTTTATCTTCAGTGTGTCTGACAAATCACGTGACTATTGCCAAATTGCAGCGGAAAAGGATTAAATACCAATGAATGGAATGGTATGAAGTGATGTTGAAGAACCATATGATATAATATGTGATAATATAGACCATTTGATACAACAAACAAAACAACAACAAATAAGCCACTGAAAACCAAAATTGAGTTACATCAACACAATGTCAGAACACTTAGTCATTGTGAACAGAGACCATTGCCCATTTGTACAAAGACATGTTGTCTTTATGTTGGTGTTTTAATATTAAACTATTTAGTTTCAAGGTTATACTGGGTTAAGTGAACCAAACTTAAGTAGTTAGGGCTAAAGAAAGAGACAGGGGAGAAAAACAAAACAGCACCTGCATAATTTAGCATGCCTTGATTGTGTAGTCATCAGTCAAACTTGGAATGGCATTGTGGCTTACTTAGTAATACGCCTTTGGTCTAAAAAACGTGAAAGCGGAATCAGATGAAATTTACAGTATGATGCAAAAACATGCACCTGCATACTTTAGCATGCCTTGATTGTGTAGTCCATCAGCAAACTTGGAATGGCTTAAATTGTGGCTTACTTACGTAATCGCCTTGTTCAACAAACAGGAATCGAATCAGCTGAAATTGTCAGATATGAGAAAAGGAGAGGCCGTCCAGATATCTCGCAACATTTCAACATTTAAAAAAAACGGATTAATTACCAGAGATTTTTTGTAGTTACAAGACATTTTTATTCAACTTTTCAGTAACCTGCTCAACGATCTAACGCAAACTTGGAACGGGGTAATTGACATCGCGTACATAATAGCCTTTGTTTTCAAAACTAGTTGAACCGTATCGGACAAAAAGTGGACAGGATGTACGAAACAAGTTCGTCATTTAGAATATGTTATAAAATTTGAATAATTCTCAGTAATTTTTGAAATATGCACCAACTGCGAGGATTGCATTTATTTTGGGACCTCTGTATAGGCTTGCGATACAATGTATTCATAATATTAATTCTTTAGAAGATATTAACATGTTTCCAGTCGATGCATTCTTTCGATTTTTCCCTCTTGTCCGTACAAGTCTGTGTACTTTGACGTAGGTAATGAAAATTAAAGGGTTGGTCCCAAAAGGTGTGCACTCGCATTGGCTATATTGATATTTGACTCGTGCAATATTTTTGTATTCCACTAATAATGATACTTCCATTGAAAGGCAGTGCAATGCTGCTGCATTGCCGATATTGATCACATTCTACTCCAAATTCGATCAATTGTATTAGCAGCACCTTGGGCAAGACTGCTTTTCGGGCAACGCAACGCACTCTGCACTGTGCAGTGAAAGTGTGAACGGACCTTACTTTAGAAGATATTAAACTTATTGTCTGTCGATGCATTCTTTCGATTTTTCCCTTCTCGCGTATAAGTCTGTGTACGATTGACGTAGTAAGGAACGATTCAAAGGGGGTGAAATTGAAACGAAGATGATTTGTTTAAATTGCCATTTTTGTTAATTGTTTTGTTTTCTTGTTTTTTTTATGTCTTTTTCATGCTATAAGAGAAACTATCTTGATTGTGCGTTTTACTGCGTTTATGAGCAATGTTTTGTATCACTACCCCATGTGATAGTTGAATTAAAATCGGAATCGTTTTGAAAACTCCCCCCCCCCTCCCACACACCACAAACACAGTGACGCTTGAAACAGAGGCATACAGCAGTGCCCTGGGTACTAGACCATGTTCATGTGCTTCGGAGCTAAAAGTGGTGCCTCGAGAGAAAAGACCAAACGGAAGAAAGGAAGGAACGAGCTTCTTCTTCTTCCTCCGGGTTCTCAAATATGATCCAGCCAGAGATGGTAAACGTTTTGGCTTCTTCACTTAATTCCGCACGGTACTTGTCTGTGTACATTGTTGCTCCACAGTGGGCAGACCAAGATTTCCATGCCTGTGGTGCTGTTCCACAACCACAGGTAAGTGTCCCTGATCTCTGCTTCCAGGTATCGTCACTTCTGCAAGGAAACCTTAGATCGTTCAATTCTGGGTCTCAATCTGTTGATGCATCGCCTTCAGCCATGAAGAGTCAGCTCCAGTGGGAGATGCTCACCAGTTCACAATGCCCACATGTCACTTGTTGATGGCAGTCCTTCTTTCCACAAGGCGACTCTCTTCGGCTCCTTAGAGACTGTTTCATTTGTTGGCTTTGCTTAAGAAACTCTCTCTGATTTGACGGCAGTTGGCAGCAGATATCTGTCCCCATACAAAGGGTGCTATCACATTAGTACTATTGGTAGCTACGCTCTTGCATGCTCACCTACGCGACGACGATGTCTGTTGACGGAGGCATCCTGAGATAAGCCGCAGGTGGCATTAACGCTGGATGCCCTCTTGGCATGGGTTGATCTTTCCATACGGAAAACATACTCTTACATTAGTATCACAGGGCCAGTGTCGTTGTTCTTAGGGTAGTGGGCGAGCGCCCATCTTGTGCCAGTGAGTTTGTTCAAGATGTTAATTGGGTGCCTACTTTACTCTTCGTCTTTTCGATGTGGGTCCTATAAGATATAGTGCGGTCAACGGTAACTCCTAGGTAGACGGTTAATCACAGTGCTCCAAGTGTGTTCCAGACCAGTAAACTTTAAGCTGACGTCTGGCTTTCTCGGTTGCGTAGATGGAAGCACACACCTTTGTCTTAATGATTTGCACGTAGTGTTTGACTCATACTAACGAGAGGGTCACCGAAAAACATGTACCCTCGGTGTGAAAATTCACTATCCAGAGGGCATACGTAAAGAACACACACTACACACAACCCCTCAAGAATTCCTTCCAACGGTATTCTGGATAACCTTGCTGCAGATGCAAATAGTGAACGGGGGGGTCAGAAAAAATGCACCTTGCCCCAATTTAAAATAACTTGGGTCAACAATGGTTCACAAACCACTCCGGACCTACTGTGGGGGGCCCATAAGCGTCAAAATACAAGTATCTAACTTCCAAATTTGTGCTAGAGCTAGCTAATCTTAAATACTACCCTTGTGTACAATCTTTATACTTATATCGGCTTCGTTGGAAGAGATTATACCTGGTCTTAAAAAGTAAAATTTCCAATTTTGACCTTTCTTGGCCCCCCCTAAAAACCAAGTCAAGACTTCTGCAACCAAATTTGCTTGAATTGTTTGAAGGGGGGTCCTGCCTTTAATATTTTGGCAAAATTCCATTGTGGTGTCCTAATTGTCTTCTATAAGTAACTGGTCTTTCAAAAGCCCTACTTCATGTAATTCATTTTTGAGAAGAATTCCCCATTGAAACACCGAACCTGACCGTTGCAAACTGGTATTAACTTGCACAGTTCACCTTTGGGGTTTACTATATAACTCAATTAGAATAAGTGAAAGTATTATAAATCCTAACCAAACAAGACCACTAAGCTGAAATTTTTTTCCATACCTAGATCAGGTGCTAATAAGGTGATAATATTAATTTCAATTTCAGTGGAGAGTTCTACAAGGTCAAACTGGATTCAAGTCTTAAACACTGCACTTGAACCAGGTTGCAAGTTCAGAATTCTGTGGACAGTTCACTGGGAACTTTGTCTGATATTAGTTGAAAGTTAGATTCTTTGAAGCCTGTTTACCTACAGTACATAAGGCAGTTAGACACCATGTTTTGAAACTTTCCACACAACTTCAGCTCTTAACCATAATTCAAGCAGAATATGTGCAGAATGTCTGACATGATTTTAGGGGGTCCAAGTCAAGGGTTAATTGGACGGTTTGCTTTTTGCGACATCATATCTCTTCCAATAAGCTGATATAAGTATAAGATACACAAGGGTAGTATTCAAGAAAAGCTTTCACCAGCCCAAATTTGGAAGTTATATCACGTTTGACTTTGACTTATGGGCCCCACAGTATTGTCCGAGTGCTTTGAGCCATTTTTACCCCCTGTAACCTTTTTAAATCGGAAGGCAAGGTGCATTTTTTTTTTGATCACTATTTGCAATCTGCAGCAAAAATTAATCCAGAATACCAAGTTTTGAAGATCTGAGGGGTGTACGTTCTTACTTATGGCCTCTTATAGTGAATTTCACCCGTACATTTTTGAGATTACCCCCTCAAATTTAAAATTGCTGTAGCGTGAAAACGAAAAGAGGTACAGAGCTCAAATTTTCCGGATTTTAGTTTCTCATGAATATCTTTCATACACTCAAAAAGAAAAAATCCATTAGGTTTGTGTACTCATTGTTGAATTGGCAGGAATGACCCTTCACTAGTTGGGCAAATTTGTTCATAGTTTATGGGTTTTGGAGGCAATCTCTTCACGTTCTGATCCAGGGCATCAGTGAATCCTTGCCAGTCTGCGTTCCTGTAGTTAAAGCGACTCTTAAAAGCACTTTGTTTGGTCTTACTGCAGGTTTGACTTGGATACCGATTGTCGATGTTGATACGTTGGACAGGATCCAGAACAATCTGCTACACAGTTAGAGATGTTTTTACTAACAATGCTAAATCAGGTTGTACCTTCTCTTTCCACGGGCGCTATGAAAATGATGGCGGCAGATTTAGAGTCGTGAGGAGACGTAGATTTACTGTCTATCCATTCTTCGACAGCTTGTCCCCCCCCCCCCCCCCCCCCGTCTTTTTAGTTTTCAATGTGTAGCCCCATTGGTACTAGTGGCTGTTGAAATCGCCAATGAAGAGGAGTTTTGGTGGAATTTCCCAAGGCTGAGTTGAGGTGCTTGGTCCTACTGTGGAGGTTTTTGTAGACGGATGAAACCTAGGAAAACAGAGCTAAGAGCAATGGTGAGGACTTCTTGTTGTTGTAATCAACCATGAGGTTGCTTCTACTGTCAGTGCATGTTTTCACATATAGAGCACGTCCATATCACTATATGCACTTCAATATTGTTGATGTGAAGGAAAGAGCGATAAGGACAAATACGGAATAAAAAAGGAAAAGAGTACTATCGTATATTCATCCCATCGTGTCCACCTCTATTAACTTTTCCGAAGAGTATTGCATTGCATGGGGATGGCATTGGCATTGAAAATAACAAGTCCACGCTAAATTGATGGAACCATGTAGTCCGATAGCCGAGAAATTCAATTATGTGCTTAACGAAATCATTAAGTCCTTAACGTAAACGCCTATGGCTACATTAATTCTCAAACAATTCTGACTACTCGTATTGCTTTAATATTATTCAAGTAATTGAGTTGCACGTTACTGACTTTTGAGGCTTGATCGCCCGTGTTTTTTGGATACGAGGAACAAAAAAGTCTTTTTACTCCTTCTGTCTACAATGAATGCGAGCTTACCTTAGTTTCAATTAGGATCACTTGAATCGAGCTACATATGTCTCCTCCTCTCGCAACTAATCGACGCTGTCCAAACGTTTCCTGCGGTGCCACGATGGGTTATCTCTAGTAGATTCAACCCATCGTGTCCCCTTCTAGTACTTTTCGAGGTATGGCATTGAAGGAGGGCATTCAGGGGTGGAATTCAATTCTACGCTAATCCATTGAAATGTGCAGTCCGATGGCAGAAAAAAAAAAAAAAAAAAAAATCAATTCCATGCTTCATGAAAGCATTCACATCAATCTCTCAAATAGTCTGATTATCGTATTTGCTTCGCTGGTTTCATTCACAGGTGAATTGAATACTGACTTTTGAGCGCTCGGGCGTGTTTGGATACAGAGGAACACAAAATCTTTGCCTTCTCTCTGAAAAAACGATGTCAACATGAAAACCAGAATTATCTTCATTCATTCAATAACAGGTGATCGGGCCCATTTTTCTGCCCCTCCCCAACTCATCTACGCTGTCCAAAACTTTTCCTCTGGGACACGATGGGTTGAATCTACATAATAAAGTTTTTTTTAATACGGAATCACCATTTTATAGTCGCGAGTCGTAAACTTGGAGAGCCCATAACTTCAAAACGAATGAATTTTGAATATTTCCCTTTTGGACCTCCTCGTAGCCCATAAATATCCCTTTGACTTGCAATTTCAACAATTGTAGAGGGTGGGTTCCACACCTTGGTGTTTTGCATGGAATGACCCGTAAGTTTTGTCAATTTTTAATTTGCGTTGTCCCTCACAAACAGCTT
>JAMKCH010042657.1:0-21389 GCA_023653785.1 Ophioderma brevispina | reverse complement strand
CCGTATTTGTCAAGAAATGGCGATTTTTATGCAATGTTTACTAATAAAAGTCGGGATCCCACTTTTATTAGTACACAAAACAGTCGTAAATGGCATCTTCAAGACCGCTTTAAAATGCTTTAGTGTCTGTTTTCACAAAGGAGAGTAATATAAGTTGTTGATATGACCTAACACTAACTATTTAGACACAATATGGGCATTTTGAGTTTTGAAAAAAAAATGACTGATAGTTGCTTTAAAACGAGAAAGACTGATAGTTGCTTTAAAACGAGAAGCTATGGTTAAAATAAGGTGTTGACATTATGATTTGGCTACTAAGGGGTACGCACAAGCCGTTTTTCGTGAACGCGGAGATGGGAGAGTGTTAATACTTAATAAGTGCATAAGGTCTTTTGCACTACCGTTGGTGCATAACGGGGGTTCAAGTGGACCCACTCTGAAAACCACTTTGCCGTTGGAATTATGTAACAAATAATTGGTCATTGATGGTGTACATCAGTACGATCACATAACATATAGCCTCAAAATGGCATCCAAAAACCGATTTTTATGACGCGCAGAAATTTCTCCCGCCCAAAAATGACAAATAATCTTCCCGAAGGACTTTCTCAACTTGACAAACAAAATCACAAATTTTGCATGGTTCGTAAAATTGTTGTAATATTACGGGGACTCCCAAATTATGTATTTAACACCAAAATACCGATTGTTTGTATTTCTCAGGTACGGCATCGCCAGCATACCTTAATTCCAACATTTCATTTGAATCAGACATACCACTTAAATTGATCGGTATCTATACTAAATTAAATTCAGCAATTTTGAATTGCTGGCGTAATTAATTGGTAAAATTACCGAACTTATTTGAATGGTGGTAATGATCGTTTTAAGAGGATTTTTCCTTTACAATGACCATATGGATGGCGGTCTACGTATGGTTGAAATTTTTGGTGGGCAAGCATTTGTTTGAGCCTGATTATTTTTTGTTCATAGAAGTGTAACGACGTCTCGTGGACGTCGAAGGTCCGAAATACCCTAAACACAAACAAATGAGCCTTGGCACAAATGATCTGAATTTATACAATAACAGAATGGTTTTCGCAAAGGCAGGTCAACACTACCTCAGATACTTGTCCTCAGAAGGATCATAGAAGAGTTGAGAATTTGCAAGAGAAAAGCTTCAATTTTGTTTGCAGACTTCTCCAAGGCTATTGACAGTGTCAACAAGGATATAATGCTGCATATTCTTACCATCCCAGACGAGACTGTCACGGCAATTGCCATCATGCATGCCAACCCATATTTCTTTGTCCAGACAATGGATCGGCCCACATAGAAGTTCGTAACAACTACTGGAATCCTCCAAGGATATACTCTTGCTCCCTATCTCTTTGTAATCGTGGTTGATTACATCCTCAGACAGAGTAACGACGTGGGACTCACCATTAAACCCAAGCGTTCTAGACGTCACCAAAGTCAGCATCTCACAGTCCTTGACTATGCAGATGATCTTGCTCTAACATTTGATATGTGGTGAACAAGATCTAATAACATCACTTGAGAATGCTGCAGACAATGTCGGCCTATATTTAAATATATTTAAAGATAATCATCAACCTAAATATATTTAAAGATAATCATCAACATATCTGCACTGCAGGCGGTACCCAACTCAAAGAGGCCAGGGACCTCAAGTACCTGGGGTCCTATGTTGCCGACAGCAAGAAAAACTTCCTGTCACGCAAAGGACAAACTTGGAATGCCTGCAATAAACTACAGCACTTATGGCAATCTGGTATCTCCAATTCAACCAAGCTGAAGTGTATAGAGTATCCTGTTATATGCCTCTGAGACCTGGACCATGAAGGAAGAGCTACATGATAGACTGGATGGCACCTACATCAGGCTCAGGCTTCTTATGCGAGTACAGAACATATCCTGGCGTGAGCACATGACCGAAGCACAGATATATGGGGATATCCCTCCAATCTCATTTTCTTGTTGCCCAACGCCGTGCACGATTTGCCGGTCACTGTCATCGTGCGATTGATCAAGTAGTATCAAACATCACATGTAGGAGGTTACCACGCCCAAACAGGGGTCGTCGCCCCTTTAACTACATTGACGTGATGCAGTGAGAGCGTCCATGCCCAGCTGTTGTTCAGGAATGTGACCGATATCGATCTAGTGGACTTCTGGGCATGAGCGCTCGCACTACAGCACTGCCTCTGCATCTGCATTCGCCCGGTTTTCTCTAAACATGTAACTATGTGATCGCAAGCGAGCGAGTGTGGCGAGTGTGTGTAGCGCGCGTTTTATGAAAAAAATAACTTTGAAAGTTTTTTTCAGTCGGTATTTTTGAAAATTAAGTTATTCTAAGAACGAAGGTCGACAGATATTATTCGTAATACAGTAAGGGTATTCAATGCTGTGCATTAATGCCCACTGTTAGTTGACAATAGACTGCTCCAAACTCACCCGGGGCGTTCCCAGACCATTTTTAATGTGGGTTGCTGAGTCTGTGTTGCCGACAAAACTGTCCATTCGCCGACAAATTTCAAAAAATGTCCTGCTCACTGCGCTCGCCCGATAAATAGTAGCAATTATTGAAATTGTGTCGGCAAATGAACATTTTTGCCGGCAACACTATTTTTTTACCACCGGTTCAAACATCTGCGTTCAGTATAATTGTTCAATTATACTGTGTTTTATACTGCATAATTATTGGTAATGAGAAGTAAAATCAGTGTTATTTCATAACAATATTCCACCTATATACATCTTGTTTTACATTACTACCGACAAGTCAACATTTTGCCGACAGAATTCTGTGAATGGGGGTGTCACCCCCCTCTAGGGACGGCCGTGAACTTACCTATACGTCGTGTACATGCTATATTTCTCACTTTCATACCGGGTAATATTTGACTGCCTTAGAATGACAGCTTCGCGAATAGCATTTAAGATGTGTTTACGTACATTGGTAGGATCCTTGCCTATAAAGAAAAAATAAGGTAAATAATACAGGGCAAAATAAATAAATACAGGTTGAAAACAAATATATTTTAGGTAATTTTTCACCCATACAGGTCTAAATTTTTGAATTGTCCTAACGGAGCGATTATTTCCTATATCTGAAATTAGTAACTAAGGACCTCCAGCAGTTTTCTGGTCCTGCTTGAGCGTGCGTCAACACGATTTGCGTAACGGATGACCAAAGTTTCCACATGGACAGTTTTGGTAATGGGAAGGGTCGTGAAGAGACGCGAACTTTCCGTGATAACTCTGTCCACCTCGTATTGAGTATTCTTAAACAACTGTGAAAATTTCATTGGCTGATGCCCGGTTTCAATTCGACAATTGAACCCAGGTATTACGCGCTGCGTATTGACATTTTGACGTTACTTGGAGGTAGAAGCGCTCGCGTCATACCGCGTTTTGCTACATTCGCGCGCGCCTGCCAACGTTGCGTCTCGTTGCGTATAGACGGCCGGCCAAAGGACCAAAATATGACTTTTTACGGCGTTGTTTGTTACAAAGGTCCAACCTAGTGGCTTCATACCACCATGGGATGTACATCAACGTATGGGGTGTTGGCCTTTCTACATTTTTTATTTTAGGGTAAAAAATGCCCAAAAAAGTCAAAATTGTCCAAAAATAGGTAAATCAGTCGAAATGCATTCCTTTCTTCAAATAATCTATCAGAACATGTCCATTTACCTTCAAAGGAGTCAAATTCACGTGAATATAATGGAAGTCATTCCAATTTATAAATTTTCGGGTAAAAATGGCCAAAAAAGGTCAAAATTGTCCAAAAATAGGTAAATCAGTCAAAATACATTCTTTTCTTAAAATAACCGATCAGAACATGTCCATTTACCTTCAACGGAGTCCTATTTAAGTGAATATAATGGAAGCCATTCCAAATTATAAAATTTTGGTGTCAAAAATGGCCAAAAAAGCGGTCAAATTGTCCCAAAATAGATAAATCAGTGAAATACATTCATTTTTTTTATTAACAAAAAATGATTAGAACTGTCCATTCACCCTTCAAAGGAGTTCATATTTAAGTGGGATAACATGGAAGCCATTCCTGATTTTAGAATTTGGAGTAAAATGGCCAAAAATGGCTACCTCAGTCCCAATTACTTCGTTTCACAAAACATTTTCAAGGAACCATTTGCCGTTATATCTCAAGAAACGTCAATAAGTAGCCTTTAGTGTTTTGTCATTCTGTTTCATATTAGATAAAATGAACACCATAAGGTCAAAATCTTCCAAAATGGTCAAATCACTTACATCCAAAGGGGTCTTTTGTGTCACGAATAAATAGAAAGCTAGTTGGCTAATGACAGATTTTGGGGTTGAAATGGCCAAAATCTATTATGATGCCTCTCTTTTTAAAAGAGGTAATATAAGTGTTTTGCCATTTCATCAGGTGAAAGAGTGCGAGGCTATTTAAACTTTATAGATTTCGAGTCAAAATGGAATAAATGAGACCAAAAGTCATCCAGAAAAAACTGATCAAAATCAATTATAACAATAGGTGAGAATAAGCGAAAACAGTATCCACTGTCTTACTCTTACTAGTCTTCTTTTTGCAAAGTAGTCAAAAGAATGTATGCGTTTACACCAGGGAATATACCATGTAATTAAGTAAACAGGTATATAGACTGCTAGCCAGTCATAGATTTGGGAGTCGGAAATGGGACAAGAAAATTTTAAATTGCCCCCAAATTATTCAAAATCAACTAAAATGGGAAACCAATGATAAAACGTGTGAATTTGTCCATATTTTTAAATCATCCCTGTGAATTTATATAGATGCTATGAATATGTAAAAATAGTTGTTAGGGCCAGGGTGTGAGTTTCTAGATCTCGGGGGTTTCCTTTAGGAATGACTATTCCGGACTTGTGCTGGCGAATTACTGTGTGAAATCATTTTACCGGACACACTTAGGCGGGCGTATTTTTTATAGAGTATATCTTCATATCACAATAGTATATCGGTTTATTACGTAAAGCCATGTAGGATTAAAAGCAATCACCACACCACATCCTCCCTCGCTAGAGTAGTGGATAAGCGCATCGATTATAATGCAGGTATCAAAGGTTCGAATCCAACCATGGACTTTTCACAATTCAAATAAATGATTTCAATATATTTAGAGTAAAGAGAATTATACTAAGTCCAGTAGTTTGTACGGTAAATAGATTTTCACAAACAGTAATTCGCCGACAGTCCGGCGAATTAGGCGTTTGCATAGTTTAATGGACATTTATAATCAGCCTAATTACTTTTTTAATGGAGTTTTAAAAACATATTACTATTGTAACATATATTTCTAGGGCTATACAATCGCATAGCCGAACTTTATTAAATAAAAAATAAAAATCATATCCATAATAATGTTCTTTGAACTTATCGGCATTCTGATTTGAACACCAAAGGACCACATACATGTTAGAAATAGTTTATACTTGAATTGAATGCAAATTGATATTTCTCCTCGTATATATATATGGTTCAATTGGGAATTGTAAATAATTTTATCACGAAGAGGGGGTTTTGTTTTAGTGAGTATTACGCACGACTAACCACAAGGCTTTTGTTAATGTTAGTATTATGTGTTATACACAGTGATATATCAAGGGTCTGAGGATGGCGTATTATAGGTTGCTCTTGTTTTACATTTGGACTGGAGTTGGTCAATATAACAGCTAAAAAAGTATCATCAAGCTTGTTCCCGTTCGGGTGGGGGATTCAACAGGCCCGTGTCTGTGGTGGATTTGTTACTATAGCCCCAAGAATAAAGACACATCGAGTGATTGCAAAATATTTTGAAATTTGCAGGAATAGGAAGAGCTTCAACGTGACGGATAAGTCTGTGACTCATCATTAAGTTAGCCTTTCCAACGAGAATTGACAGAAAAGAAAGAAAAACGCTGTGTTCCAAGATAGATACGATTCCCCATTCAATTACGTGTTGTATCAAGTGTCCGAACGGACAGTAATGACTTAAAATATCCGATCGTCCTTATAAGTTGCTTCAGGTCTTATCATTTACAGGGTATGTTAGGATACCTGTACGTGGTACATACATGCCCAAAAATATGATTTTGATGATTTGTTTCGATTTATGATTTAGCAAATCACGATTGATGTCTTTAACAATGATTATTTCATTTTGAGTAAGATTAAGTCATAAATTAGCACATAAATATTATAAATTAGTCTTAGTAACATGATATAAAAAATATACCGTTTGTGTTGCATAGCTGGTATGTGCAAAGCATTTAGAATTCAAAGAACCGACGTGAGAATGTTCTGAATTTAATTGAGACTAGGAGATCAGACTATCCTAACTCAAGGTGATGGTGTCTGGCTATAAGATGGCGCCATACGTATCTACAGGCAAAGTGCTGTGTGTGGGGATGGCTATGAACATTCTAATATGGGAACATTGCGAGGTCTGAATCCAGAATCATGACATAATGGACTATATTAGCACATATGACTCATATAGAGTGGACCAGATCCTTCTAGTAGTGTTGATGAAGGATGATAATAAGCTTCTCGGGTGAGAGAAGATGAGTCAGAGTTACATACCATCATGCTCCAAGTTTTTAGCAGAGTAATACCATCATGCTCCAAAGTTATTAGCAGAGGTTCTTAACATATTGCTCCAGATAGCAGAGTTTCCAAGCATATTGACATCCAGGTTGTTCCCAAGTAGTGACAGTGACAGAAAACATTGTCTTCCTATAGTGGGACATGGTCATAGTGTCACCAGCTCCAACAGTTTTTTCGTCCGATTGTGTAAGCTCCGTGTTCGGTTTCAGTTATTTCGTGGCCTCTGAGTTATCCAGGGATAAAACAAGCTTACAGCACTTTGGACTTATATTTAGTCGACCTCCGAGCTTCGGGAGTCATTAGGAGCGGGTTTTCTTCAGGCAGGACAAGTCGTTCCGCTGAGACACGTCCACACTGGAAATAGTAAAGTTTTACGCTGGAATATTCGCCAGGACTCTTGCAAGTTCGGCATCTTAAATGTAATCTCGCTGCAGCCCGCTTCGCGGCACACACAGGTAGTAAGTTTAGTCGTTCATTAATTAACATTTAGATAGATTGACTGATATGATTAAACCTAATCGATGTTTAAAATAAGATTAATTAAACACACAATTATTAAATAAATACTTGTTTTTTTAAAAATGTGATAACCACAGTTCACAGTGTATTGTCTAGTTATTCGGAGTTTGAATCCGTAGTTTGAGGTGGTTTTGGCCTTGGTCAACGTGACCGTAAAATTTAAGCAAGTAAATAATGAAATAGGCCTAATGCACAAGGAAACCCTTTAATTATTTTTGCTCACCTGTAGTGAGAGGAGAGTGACATTTTGGACCAATTGTTTTATAATCATTACTGAATATGCCGCCAGATTGGAACAGGACTGTTTTCCCAATTTCGGGTTCTTTCTTTACCCCAAAGATCATTTGGGACCGGGTTGATTAAAACCTACAAAAGTAAAATAAAGGAATTCAACTGCGCTAAATGCCAAAAGATTTCATAAAAATTTTGGTAATTCATTCTACCATCCTTCTGGTCGTTTTTGCGAAAAAAAACATGTGAAGATAGTACCTTCACATGGGTTAGGGTATGCCGTCAAGTTAGTCGAAGGAGTAGGGGTGCCAACCCGAAGAAGGAAAACTTTACACGTGGTGCTTTTTTTTGAAAATATTATGCACAGTTTAACTCTAAAACTCTATTGTTTATAGAAAATTAGCATTTGGCATCATTAGAGCTGGAATGAAACCCCCCGTGTGAAAATCCGATCTTCCTAACATTTTTAACGCAAAATTGATTTTTCGCTATAGTGACACATTTTGCAGACTCGAGGACTTGATGACGTCCATTCTGACGCCATATTAGGTCTGTTGGTACTTATTTGATATCAATGGAAAGAGGAGGACCATAGCTAGCCACCTGAAAATAAAAATAATAAACATCGTGGTGCTTTATAGGATACGTTCTTAGTATTTTTTTCATTCATGTATAATAGCACTATGAGTAACCGTAAAGGAGGGCATTTAATAATAAACAATTATAACAACTTTCTTTAGAGTGTCTTTTGATTTCTTTGCTCCTCCATATAAGGAAAAGGGCATTATAATGGACAACTCATTTTCAACTTTAAAGTACTCTAGTGATGGGAACTATGGCCTGATTAACAATTTGACAAAAGGGCAAGAGAGCTCAGTTACCCATTGTGTGGTAAATTTCCTATCAAATCTGAGACTTGAGAATAGCCAATACCCTAATTGACTGAGGGATTGTAATTTAAGTTTAATGGAAACAATAAACCTTAAGGGAAAATTATTTATTATACATTATCAATCTAGTTTAAGTTGATTATTTTCTGACCATTGACCATAAATCTTGAGAGTCCACCATCCAATCTTGAGTTCATTTATAGCTAACATTTTGTGTACATATTTTAATTTCAAAAAAGGTTAAAATTGGGATACCTAGCAATGTATCCACCTAATTCTATTCCATGAGTATTTAGAAAAGAGGCAATAGACTGTTTTATCATATTTTGACAGTTTTTTACCTTTGGGACATTTTAACCCCAAAAATGTGTTCATTGATAAGGCTAGCAATTTATTTACTTATCACTGTCCCGGAGTTAAATCAAATGCTATTTGAGAAAAGAGTGTTGTGACTAATTTATTATTTGGACAAAATTGAACTTGTTTGGCCCATTTTGACCTAATTTTGGACAAATTTGAATTTGTTTGGCCATTTTGAACCTACAACGTGTCAATTGAATGACTACTCTATCAGTTAATTATCAGTTCTTTGGAAAGAAAACTTTACATATTCCTTATGATTGTTGAGAAGGAAGGCCCATTTTGAAATCTCATTTATGATTTTTGGGGGGACAATGTTGATGGGTTGGCCAATTTTGACCCCAGAATATGCAAATTAAATGGCAAGCACTAAATCCGATCATTTGTGTTCCCTTGGGACATGTACACCCACATGTTCAGATGAAACAGCTTGAGAACAAGAAACGGCAACGGATTTACCTATTATGAGGAATAACGGCAATATTGATTTACCGTGTTGGCCATTTGACCCCAAAATTATAAATTGGAATGGCTTCCATGTTCACTTTAAATATGACTCCTTTGAAGGTAAATGGACATGTTCTGATAGATATTTTTAGAAAGGAATGCATTTGACTGATTACCTATTTTTTGGACAATTTTGACCTTTTTTGGCAATTTTGACCCAAAAAATTATATTTGGATGACTTCCATATATTCGCGTTAATAAATGACTCGGGTGTGTTATGAATCGGAAAGCGTTCATGGACCAGTTCTGAGAGCAGTTTAAAGGGATAAGAAGGAATGCATGTTCGACTTGATTTACCTATTTTTGGGACAACTTTTGACATCTTTTTGGCCATTTTGAACCAAAAAAATTATAACTTGGCATGACCTTCCATTATCTTCACTTAAATATGACTCCTGTGAAGGTAAATGGACTGTTATGATTAGGTTCTTTGAAGAAAGGAAGCATTTCGACTGATTTACCTATTTTGGACAATTTTGACCTATTTGGCCATTTTTTACCCTAAAATAAAAAGAGTATAGAAATGTGATTGAGTAACATCAACCACAGTATCGCGCTAATTGTCTGTTTATCCAGTATGGGATTGAAAATCCAAAATGTCTGTTGTGAGTTACTGTCAAGTCAGACACAGGGTCAGTATATTAGCGACGTGGGTTGGCTTTGCCTAGGGTTAATAGCGGCGATGAGCGAAGCCACACTATGTGTCCGATGACGACAGGTCTGACAATGCTATGTACCGCCATAAGGCAGCTGTGACGCTAGTAATTAGAGTTGACGTGAGAGTGAGTGTATGTACATACATTTATATGAGCGGGTGTAGAACCACGCACATAGAGGTATGATTTTGGGCACCGGTGTGAAAGCAATAAATAGTCCGGCAGGAGCCACCGTCCGGGCTTCATAGACGACAACGGAATAAAGCCGTGAAACTTTTTTGAAACTATGTTGCATGAAGAGGTCAATGAATCGTGTGCCCTATTCTTTACGTTGTAGCCGGCTATGAGTACGGCGGACTATAATAATTACTTCTACACCGGTTACTATCTTTACTACGAAAACCTACAAATAAAAAAACCCACATATATAATATCAACACCTTTTGGACCGAATATACGCCTCCAATGTTTTAATCTGTGATGTATCCAAGTTTCTCCAAACCTTTCCTAAATATGGCATCGGTATGTGAAAGGGAATAAAATTTAACAAAAAGTAATTAACTTTAGAATTAACACTGTTTCTCCTAGCAAACAAAATAGCTTGCTCTAATAGATGTTTGCATTGAAATAGTGGAGAGTGGTATGTGGCAACGTAGTACTGGTTTTTCCTTTGTGCAATTTCGGCACAAATAATCGATAGAAATCTGTATGGGCATTGTTAAGGTAGGGTTATAGGCGGAAGTTTCCGTAATCTGACCCATCTGGAACACACAAGGGTTTTTATGACACACTTCGAATTCGGAAAACCTTCAAGGAATAAGCACATGTTTATTCCGTATAGGCTTGATATTCCGAATACGATCTTTCGTTCTCCGAGGATCATTGCAAGGGACCCAATAAGTTTTTGTCTTCGTCAATTGCGTGGGAATGGGGTGTCAGAATTACGATTGATACACTTTATTACATGGGTGATAGTGATGTGGGGAGTTCAATCCTTGTCATGTTAGCGGACTAGGCCTTTGATGCCATTACAAAACACATTGGGCTATTCCAGAAAAAAATACCTCCCCCTATAGGAGGGCCAAAATTTTGGTCACAAAATATCTCGAATTCCTGGCTATCCTTCAATGAATTATTGTTGGAATTCCAGAACACATACCTTCCGTAACTACCAGGAATTCAGACACAATCCATAATTCCAGGAATTCCTAGACTACCAATGTATAAAAAACTGGAATTCCAGAAGCTTATTGTTAGGGGTATAGAGGGTGTTGAAAAGTATTGATTTTTTCCGGAATTTCTCTCTGAAATTCGTATAAACACAACATTGGAATTCGTAACCCTCTATTACCTAAAAAGGAGCTGGAATTCCCATAACCGTATTAGGAACATTAAATTCTGGAATTCCAGCTTTCAAAAAATGCCAAAAAGTCTGGAATGCCTCCGCCCTCTATAGGGGCGGGGGGCATTTTTTCTGGAATAGCCATTGTATCCATGGTTACAAAGTTACTGCACAGATTTGATTACTCAGCCCAATGTGAATCAAAAGGGGGTAATTGGAATACCTAGCACAGTATCCACCTAATTTATTCATTGAGTATTTTAGAAAAAGAGGCATTATGACCTGTTGATATCTTTTGCCATTTTGTACCCGTTGGGATATTTTAACCCAAAATGTGTTCATGAAAGGCTAGCACTTTATTTACTTAATCACTGTCCCTGGAGGTAAATCAATGGCTATTTTTTGAGAAAAGAGTGTTGATATTAATTTACCTATTTTTGGACAATTGAACTTGTTTGGCCATTTTGACCTAATGTTGGGGACAATTTTGAAGATTTGTTTTTGGCCATTGTTGGACACACCCACAGGCCGTGGGTCCATTGGAATGACTTACTACTCACTATTCAGTATTCGTTTTAATTATGTTCTTTGGAAAAAAACTTTACATATTCCCATAATGATTGTTGAGAAGGAAGGCCTTTTGAACTCATTTAATTGGTGATTTTTTGGTGACAATGTTGATGTTTTGGCCCAAGTTTACCCCAGAAATTAAATTAAAATTGGCCATCACTCTCCATCCGCTCATTTTGTTCACTGGGATGTACACGCACCTGTGTCTGTAAACAGCTTGAGAAAAGAAGGCATGTGATTTACCTATTTTTAATAGATATAAAACGGCAATATGATTTACCTTTGGGGTGGCCCTTTTGAACCCCAAAATTTTATAAATTGAAATGGCTTCCATTATATTCACTTAAATATGATCCTTTGAAGGTAAATGGAATGTTCTGTAGATTATTTTTATAAAAGGAATGCATTTTCGACCTGAATTTACCTATTGTTTTGGACAATTTGGACCTTTTTTTTGTCCATTTTGACCCAAAAATTCTAATTTGGAATGACTTCCATATATTCACTTAAATATGACTCCTTTGAAGGTAAATATGACATGATTCTGATAGATTATTTTAAGAAGGAAATGCATTTCGACTGATTTTCCTATTGTTTGGACCAATTTTGACCCTTTTTTGGCCATTTTGACCCAAAAACGTATAAATTGGAATGCTTCCTCATATTTCCACTTAACTATGACTACCTTAATAAATGTACATGTTTGGTATGATAGGTTATTTGAAGAAAGGAATGCATTTGACTGAATTTACCTATTTTTGGACCAATTTTGACCTTATTTGGCCCATTTTACCCTAAATAAAAATTAGAATGAGTCAACACCCCATACGCTATGTATGTTCCATGAGGATGCAAATCCACTGTATGTTCGTTACGTTCAACGGCTTTCGATTTTTGGTCACTTGTGTAGTGCAGTCCTTTGTTGTTGTTTGTATTTAAAAAACCATAAGGGAACCCGCGAATTAGGTTAAAAGATTCTCTTAAATTATAAGGCTGTTTAAGACATAAGAATAAAGGTATGATTTTGGGTAACCGGTGTGAAAGGAACTATTCCTGCTCGGACCACGTCGGCTTCATATACGACAGCGGAATAAAGCGTTAAACTAATGTTGCATGACGAGTCAATTGAATCGATTACCCTTTTCTTTACCGTTGTAGCCGGACTATGAGTACGGCGGACATAATTACTTCTACACCGGTACTCTCTCGTTACTACGAAACCTTACACATTAAAAACAATATTACTAATATCAACACCTTTTGACCTGATATATACGCCCTCAATGTTTTATCTTTGAGTATCCAAGTTTTCTCAACCTTTCCTAAATAATGGCCTCATCATGTATGGAAAATGGAATAAATATTTAACAAAAATTATTAACATTTCGAATTTAACACCATGTTTCTCCCACAAACAAAATAGCGCTTGCTCTATAATGTTGCATTGAATAGTTGAGAGTGGTTTTTGGCAACGTACTGGTTTTTCCTTTTGTGCATTTTTCGGCACAAATAATCGATAGAAATCTGTATGGGCAAATGTAATGTAGGGTTATAGGCGGCAGTTTCCTGTAATCTGAACGCATCTGACACAGTTTTTCTGACACACTTATGAATTACCGGAAACCCCTTTCACGGAATAAAGCACTGTTTTCCGTTATAGGCTGTATTCCGAATACGATTCTTTTCGTTCTCCAGGAATTGCAAGGACCCAACTAAGTTTTTGTCTTAGTCAATTGCGTGGAAATGGGGTGTCAGAATTACGATTGATACACTTTATTCCATGGGGTAAAAAAAAAAAAAAAAAAAAAAAAAAAAAAAAAAAAAAAAAAAAAAAAAAAAAAAAAAAAAAAAAATGGCTATCCTTCAATGAATTATCTGGAATTCCAGACACATACCTTCCGTAAACTACCAGGAATTCCAGACACTACCTCCATAAATTCCAGGAATTCCTAGACTACCAATGTAAAAAACATGGAATTCCCAGAAGATTATTGTTAGGGGTATAGAGGGTGTTGAAAGTATTGATTTTTTCCGGAATTTTCCTCTGAAAATCGTAAAAACATTGGAATTCCGTCACCCTCTATACCTAAAAAGGCTGGAATTCCCATACCGTATTAGACATTCAATTCTGGAATTCCAGCTTTCAAAAGTGCCAAAAAGTCTGGAATTCCTCCGCCCTCTATAGGGGGGGGGGCATTTTTTCTGGAATAGCCCATTGTAGCCATGGTACAAAGTTACTGCACAGATTTGAATACTGAAAGGCTGAACACTGATGAATTCAGTTATGAATTCAGTTCTTACATTAATGGTCTGTTTTGGGTGGCCAAACTTGTTCGAGCTTAGGCTCATTTTTGACAGGCCTCCATTGTTGTAATCCATATGTCTTCGTTTATGTGTAAATGGAAAAGAAACTGAAACTGAAAAGACTAATGTCACTGTTGGCCCGGATGTCAAGAAACTCATAATCCGTTTGGCGCTAATCTCGTGTACATTGTTTACCTGTGGCCATTAAAATAAATCCTCTTACCTCTTACGGTTAATGGACACCCTGAAACTTTTAATGAGGTCTCACTCATTTTGAAATCTATTATAATCGCAATTTCCCGTTAACAATGCAACTCTATTGAAAGGGAAGAGGGTCAATTACAAAGCCAAATTGTGTATGCACAACAAAGTACATATGGCCCAAATACATTCTACACAGCTGATTTTTTTTATTACAGAAGTTGCATCAATGACTTAAAGGGACATAATGGCATGAAAATAAAAATGACATAATGAAAAGGACCCTTACTGAAATCACTTCCACGAGTTTGAAAACAATTTGGGTGTTTACATTCTGTAAAAACAGTAAAAAACATGAATAGTTCCGGGGGAGGTGGCAGTTTGTGGCAATTTCTGAAACAAAGATGCTGACATTACTGCCAGCATTTACCAAACTTGAAAAGAATGTTATTGCTATTGTATATGTGCTAATACTGGTTAATCCATCTTTCACTTGCCAGATCAATATCTTACTACAAGCCTAAAGTACAATACCTGAATCCCGGTCTGAATGCTTTTGAATTGTGTCGCAAAACATGCTAGATACATTGTAAATTCTGTCAGGGATGTGAACACCTTGCTTTTTTGTCCCAGAAATTGCCACAAGCTGCCACATCCGCCTTGAACTCTTTCTGGTTTTACTGTTTTTACAGAATGTAAACATCCAAATTGTTTTCAAACTCGTCGAAGTGATTTCAGTAATGATCCTTTTCATTTTCGATTTCTTTCATGCCATTATGTCCCTTTAATCAAATTTATCTTCATCCCAACATTAGAATATACAAGCATATACAATATAAATATTTCCTTGCAATAGCAATAAGGGACATCTTCTAAGCCCAACCATTGCCCACTTTCCGGTTGGAATAGGTGTTGCATCGAAAATTGGCGCTGCCGGTATAAAAACGGGTTTCCGATATTCTTTCACTTGGTGTTGAAGCACAGCAGCGCGGAAGCCAGCCCCATAATCCTTTGCGCGCAAACCATATTATCGACTGGAAACTGCGTGTTGACTCGATTTCCTTGTTCGTTGCCGTGAAGGTAACTTCCGGTCAAGTTTACACACACCCTAGCCTACGCTACAGTACAGAGTACGGTCACAAACGGTACACGAACTATATAAATGTGAAAAACTGCGGTACCTGAAATTGTCAAGACCTTATTCAAGTCCAAAAGAAAACAAACATGAAAGTCCGATATGCTTTAGACATGATGACACAAACCATACATCCTTGCCTAGACTCTTTCTCAACTTCCTAGACTCAAGTTACCTCCCGATTACCGTCCATTCTGATATAGGTTTTTATCGATTTCTTATCAAATGTCCCAACAAACAGTTATACGAATAAGTAAAAATGATGGATAGATTCACCGAAACTTGTAATTACTAGAAATTTATCTTTAGATGTAGGAGATCATGTGGGGAAATTATTACGAAAGTACGAATGGAAATTGTCAATACAGAGCTGATACAAGGCTAGTGACGTTAGTCATGTAAGTCATCATCATCATCAGCCTTTTTGTCTGTCCACTTGGACGAAAGCCTCAACATGTTTCCATGCTGGATTTCGGCCTACCCTTCCACGCTGGCCTAGTGCGGGTTGGAAGGGACCCTGGTACCTAGAGTAATGTGTGCAGGTAACAGACCCGGGATGGTCCCCTACTCTTTTCGATTAGGTCTGCAACTTTTTACGTGTTCAGGAATTACTCCCCTGATACACGGGACCAACAGCTTTACACGACTCTCCGAACCATGAGGCGCCGGACACCCATTGCATACACCTGCACATTTTACGCAATGGGTGGGAGAGAGGAGAAATTCCATAATCACACTGCTGCGCGATTATGCAATTTCCGACCTTATAGGAACTATTTGAGTATGACCAAGAAACCCGACTCTCGCGGGGCTCGAACCAGGGCCGCTCGCCTTAGACCGCTCGGCCACCTCGCCCTCCAAGGAAGTGTATTACGTTATCCACATTTCTCATGTAAGTAGTCTCATATTACTCGCCGTTGTTTTAATCATGCCGCTGGCGGACGTTACACTCACCCCCGTGCTTGAAAAAATCGCATTGGATCGTGATGCACTTCAGAGTTACAGGCCAGTGGCCACAAGATTGAAGGCATTGGAAAAATTAAAGCCGCGTCATGTCAAGTGATATAGCATGTTTGTTATCATGGTTTAGATAAGCCAAGTCTATCACCATACACAGCTCCCCACTACGACAACTTCCCTTTTTAAAGTTAAACATTAGAATCCTTTAGACATTGAATATAATAGGCTTCCCTGTCCGCTATTGCTAACATCGTGCTGCCTTTGATAACCATTGCACCTGACATTAGCAATGATCCAGCTGCTATTTGAGTCAGCAAATGTCCTATGTTATTTTTATCCATTTTTTTTTTTTTCCATTTTTTAGCAATGTCCCGCCTAAAACCATTGTACTGATTTTATATAATTAACAGGCTACTTAAGATCGGGAATCGTGATCAAGAATTTCTGCTATTTTACCAGGCTACGTAAACTTATTATCGTCAGGAATGTTGAATTTTTGGACCAATGTGATGTAGAGGAGTAGTGTTTTGTGCCGGGTTATGATTCAACAAAAATACGGCTGTAAAAATCCTTTCAGTCTTGGAGTTAGCTGGTAAAATTGATATCGGGTCTTCGACGTTTTGTGCTTTTTTAATAGTTTTTGTTGGTTTTAGGGTGTCATTCAAATTAGTGAGATGGTACATGATCAATTTCATTAACCTATTACATCAAGGCTATTGCCTGTAAAGTAAGCATTCTTCCGGTAAAGCTCAAAATCTAGCGTCACAAATATAGAAATTCTTTTCTTCCGGTCGATCTCACATGTAGCGTCACAATATACTAAACGATGAACAATGTAACCATGCTATACAGAATCAATCCTTTACAAATCCCGACGATATTCCATCTGTTACATATGTCCTGAGGATCTGAGTAATCCGACATGGTAATACCCTTTGAAGCATCTAATTGGCGTTGTCGCCTGGAAATATAGACTTCGTACGGATTAATTAGATTGCTGTAACGACTCGCCAAGGCGGAATTTTGCGACAGGTCTATAAGAAAGGCTTCTCTAGGTACTCTTGAATAACACTGGAAACGTGCAACTAAGCCTGGAAAAAATATTAAAAAAACCTTAAAAAGCCCCATGTCACTGTTGCCTTTCATCAGGCCAGTGCGCTTTATTTTTAGTTTGCTCCAGTCCCTGTTCCGGGGGGCCGGCCAATAGCGTCGTTTTTTTGCCGTTCCATAGGATTAGCACGTAATCACTAAAACGTGACAAAGTCCTAAAGTCGAAAATTGTTTTGATATCAAATATTTTTCCACTCAAACTCCGTTGGAGTTGAAGAATCCACGCAGTTAAGTATTTTTTGTGGTATTAATAACGGTACAAACGGAAAGCCATTTTGACGAGGCTCGCTTGACGTCAAGTTTTCAACAAGTGCAGGGTCCCCGTTATTTATAGCTGTGGACATGGTACCATGCCCGGTACCAGGTAGCCCCAGGGTACGCCGATTCACCACCGTTGAATTCTTCGTTGAACTGCATGTAGCCATCCTCCATGTGCGTCTTTAAACGATTGATGATATTTTTGCAGCACAATTATGCACCACCCGTTTAAGCAAAGGCAATTTAAACGGTCCGCGGCTGCCGTACGGGCTTCCACGCGCCACTCCATTATTCTATTTGATAAACGCGCACATGACTTCAATTCGGTCACTGTTCAAGCTCGTCCAATGACTCGTGCGGGCAGTTTTGCGCTATGACTGAAGCTTGGCCGCCACCGCCTGGGTCCCTGTTAAGCGTGCTATAGCGCCCTCTCGTTGGTATCTCCTGCGCATCACTTTTTCTGCATTATTTTGTTGTGTTTTGTTTTTCCTTTATTGTTTGGGACAAATATTCCGTATATCCAGGGAACTGATTTGGTAATGTAAAAGACATCCATGTAAGGGCGTCGGGCGTATGCTTTTCGGGCAAACAAATGTGATACTATCGTCTGGCGGTTGTTTTAATGTTACACTGTCGGGTATTCGTCGTATTGTTTTAAAGAAAGGGTTTCGCTTGCAATAATGTTGGCAATTCTAATTCCCCCCTGCACACTGTAACTTGTATAAAACAAAGCATTCTGCACAAAAAAGAAGTTTTAGCCAATCAGCATTTTGCAACAGAAGACACATCTCCACTGGATTGTTTTGTCTCATTGCTTCTGACCCTCATAATCCCCAAACTTCACTTATTTCTTCTTCTGAAGTTGTTAGCCTCCCGTTTTTCATGAAAAGCCTTCCATATTAAACTTTCAAAATTATCATCAAATTTTCATCTTTCTGGCATGTTGCACCCTTATGTCGACCTTTTCTGTACACTGTCGACTTTAATTCATATTTTGAGTGTAAATTTAGTATCTGAAAAGTTAACAGTAAACATTTACTGCATGGGCTGTGTAGTATTGATTATTCACCATCCCATTCACACCCAATTCCTCCTATTGAAAAGGGGTTAAGAGCATGGTCATAGAACTTTGAAGATTGTGGATTTGAATATTGGAGTGCTGTGAGATCAATTGAACTTTTGACCTACTGGCCTGTTTCAAAAAATAATACAAAAAATATTCATTGCAAATTTAATTACAATGATTTTTATATATTTTTCAATTGATTCTTACTGTTGATTGTCTATATTATCACAGCCCATTACTGATAACAAATATAGGGTTTTGTAATATTTAACATTTCTAGTAAAAAAAAACGGTCCTGGACCGCTTGTTTCGCCTGCCGTCGCGGTAACGTTGAGGGGATAGCCTAACAGGACCTTGACCTTATATGTGACCTTGGACATCAAAAACAAATGAGGGTGGCAGTAATCCAAAGTTTGGTTCCAATGGGAACTTCACTTGTCAAAATGAGGTCAATTTTACATTTTCCAGCCTATTTCTTTAAAACGTGGATGACCTCAATGACCTTGACCTTGGTATGTGACCTTTGACCTCATCAACAAATGAGGGATCCCATGTTGCCCTATCGACTCAAGTTTGGTTCCAAATTGACTTCAACTTTTCAAATGAGGTCAATTTTACATTTTCAGCCTATTGTACAACTTGACTCACATGACCGGTTGACCTTGGCATGTGGGGTTTGACCTCATCAACAAATGGGGGGTGCCATGTTGCACCTGTGCCCCAAGATTGGTTTTAAAATCCATCAAAGTATGAGGATATTACAGGGCAAAATGTTACCATTTTACAACAGACACAACAACACATCAATATACAGTGGACAAATGATCCCTATGTAATGTGTCTTCATGCCTTAGGCAGGCGAACAAAAAAGTAGTGTGACACGAGCCTGATGGATTTTCGTTACAAGATAGCAAGTAGGCTAGTTACAGTGTGCCATTCGACGACCAATATACTTTTGATTGAACAGTCATGCTTGCACTAACTGCTGTCCCTATTTGCCAAAAACTCCGCGCTTCGCTCGGCCGAGAGCTTCTCCCTCGACACGCGCGCAATCCTGTCACGGTTGGTTGGCACATTTTGAACGTCTTTAGTTGGGGACTGTAGTGGCACTGGTCTCATTTGAGTGTGCAAATCTGGATAAATTGTTAATTTTGGTAACAGTACTTTATGCATTGATAATCATAAACATTGGATGGCAGCACTTGCCACACCCCGTGTAATGGCCCCAGCTTGGATTTCAAGGTTACACAAGGGTAAACAACAAAAAATGTTCTAAATTGTGTTGAAAACCAACCATGATGTTTGCTGATTCAAGGATTCCAAAAAGGAATAGCTTATATTATGAACGAGCCATGAATTATGGGATAAAAACTGTAAAAAAACGGTGAAAAAGTTAATTTTCGTTTGTACAGTGGTCAAAAATTAAAAATTGCTCCAGTTTTTGTAAAAAAGTGGTTTTAAAATGTTGTTCAGTCATAGATGAAATAAGGAATCGTTTTGACTATCTTACGTGTGTGGTTATTAACCAAAATGGCATATAAAGTCAACAGCTATTGGCAGCTATTGGACAATGTTGGATTCTATTGACCTGGACCTATTTTGTTGGATAACTTGAAAACAAGCATAACAGATAAGGCAAACTATTCCGTCAATCATCTTAAAGCTAGGGAAAACAATTTGCCACCATTTTAAACGGCACAAAACAAAGTTTAACCCGGTACACCACCAAAATGCTTTTCACCATTTTACAGTTTTTTAGCCCATAACTCCGAAACTAAAGCCATAGATAGTGTGAAACGTATACCTTTATACGAATCCTTGTAATCTTGAGAAAGAGGTCCTTTGCCTTTCACGTGATGCGAGTATTTAAAATGTTGACCCCTGTCTAACCTGAAACCCAAGCAGGGGGCCATTAAGGGGGTTTAGCAAGTGCTTCCATCGCTTTTATGGATTATCAATGCCTAAAGTAACGTGTGTGCACATTCACAATTTTATCCGGAAGCGCAACCCCCCCCCCCACCTTTCACTTCCAGTCCCCACTGCTACTCTTGACAATAACATAAACCGCTATATAGATGATCATAATGAGGTTAAGATTCATACGGGATGTGAGAACTTGTAGTAAAACGTGAAATTCTTTTACTCGAATGGATTCACGCACAAAAGCACACCACTTGCAGGCCACTAAACCTGCCTACCAGGGCCGTAGCCAGGGGGGGGGGGGGTGCGGGGGTGCGACGCACCCCCCAAAAATGACAAAGGTCCCGCTTTAGATGTTGGAGGTCCGCTTTGCCATGTTTAAGGGTCCGTGTTGTCAATTAAATGTTGTCTTAAGGGTTAAGGGTGTGGTTCATGGTTATGAATGGACTAAGAATGACTAAGCCAGCTGTTTAAACCATCGATTCCCCCCCCCCCCCGATCTTCAGAATTGGAGACGACGGTGAAAAATTGGGGTCAACCGGCGTAGCGCAGCGAGCCGAAAATTTTTTTTGGTACGCCAAAAGGTCCGCTTCTGGCACATCCGCACCCCCCCCCCCGCATAAATTCCTGGCTACGGGCCTGCCCCCTATTATAATAAAGGTATTATGAAAATGTGTCCACAAACAAACTAAAGTACCGCAAAAACGAACGAACACCATACCAAA
>JAMKCH010042656.1:0-12597 GCA_023653785.1 Ophioderma brevispina | reverse complement strand
CCTTATAGGTGAAAAGCAGAATCTAAAATGCTGGTTCTGCTTAAGCAAAAGATCTATCACCATAGACCTTTGTTGATGAGTTGGCTGGTGTACTCAGCTGGCAGCAAGAAGATGATCTCAAGGATCTTGGTGGTGAATACAGCTGGATGAGATAGATATGAAGCAGATTCATAACTGCTGCCCTCTGTTTAATTGGAAGCCAAAGTAATTTGCAGACAGCTGGTGTGACATGTCGATGAATTTTAAGGACAAAACGAGCAGCTGCATTTAGAACTCCATGAACCTTGGTCAGTTCTCTTTCTGAGAGACATAAGGAGTTACAGGAATCCAGCCTTGATGTAACAAAGGCATGGACCAATCTATAGTGGAATTTTCATAAAAGCTCATAAAGGTACTATCGAAACTGCCCACTTTCCCTCATTGAGAGCCAAGTATCCTTATGTAAGTTGTTAAAGCGGCACTGCCACATTTTCACAAAATATAAAATTTCTTCAATTTGCTCTCAAATGATAGTCTAGGCCATTGGAAGAACAGAGATATATTTTACACATAAAAATAACATACCCCCAAACAGATAGGGACATTTATATGAGGATAAAGATATCAGGTAATTTGTAGGCCAACTTTTAAGTTTTCCATAACTTTAATCAACAAATGTGTATATTACATGAATATTTTTGACTCGTACTCACTGATATTAAAACCACAAAGGTTATAGACCGGTCAAACAGTGTGCATAGCGTGGGAAACATGCATACGGCGTGCATGTTTTTGTGTTAAACGCCATTTTCGTCGTCTGCTGAATTTCGCGTCGCCGGCGACGTTAAATTACAAAATCGTTCCGTTTACCCATAAGGAAGCTGATTTGGTCTTAATCATTTCGGGTGAGGGATTTTGTATATAAAAGCTTCACAACCATGCAAAAATATCGATTTTGAAAAATCTTGAGGGCGCACTATTTTCCAAATGTGCCAGTGTCTCTTTAACATGATTGATCATTCTTAGTGATGAGTCTAATGTGACACCTAGGTTCGTGCTTCAGTTGACGGATGAATGACGGAATGCCGATGATCGTGGTTCACTCTAAATTTTACAACGGATATTTACAACGGATAATGTAGTTATGTACAACTGGTTGACCCATTTGTTTTACTCTATAAATGATACTCTGAAGCTAAAAGAACATTGAATAGACCTGTTTACAAACACTGCTTATATTACATTATATAATCTCATAAAACGGTCATAGGTGTTAATTGCATTATGGGAAAATGCTTGTAAATTGTTAGCAGACAATTTTCAGCTCTTTATACAAATAATATGTGTTTGTATTTTGGGACAACTATGTGTTAGTGTCACAAATACATGGCTGTCCCGAAAATACAAGCATACACGGTTATATGTGTAATAAGAACTGAAAAGTATGTGCCTTCAGCTTTGACCCAAATGGCACCAAGGGTCATTTTATCATGTTTATAAAACATAATTATATGACTAAAGTCTTATTCGCAGTTTACTTAAACAGAATTATTCAAAGTTATTTTGGTTACATAGTATCAGTAGAGTTCAACTAATGGTTCAAACATTTGTACACAACTACATTATCCGTTGCAAAATTTAGAGCGTTGGCCGAGAGTTATATACTTGTCGATCTGTTAAAATGAGAGCGAAAATACAACATATCAGACTTCTTTGTCATTTAATATTAGCTTGTTGGATTTACACCAGGATCTGATGTCTGCAATGCATGATTCAATCTTCTTCATGACTGCTTCACGTCTCGATCCCGAGGATGGAAAGTCAGTAGAGCTGGGTGTCATCGGCGTAAACAGCTGTAAACGACGAATTGAATATCATTGGCAGTAATGATACCCTGTAGTGGAGCACTGAACAATATTAAGTTAATAGGTTCAGTAACAGAGCCCTGTGGATCCGATAACCACAATCCACCGCCACCGCAACGACGTACCTCTGATATAGATTGAGTTTGGCCATCTTGGCCTATAAGTACGAAAAGCACCAATGGTTTTCCAGTAATTTCATACCGTTTTGAGGTCTATGCATGGTGTCGAAAGCAACACTGAAGTCCAGTAACACTAACACGGCCTCTTTTTATTTGTCAAGAGCAATCAAGACGCCATTCTGCACCAGTGCAGTGGAATTGACGATATGTCCGGGCGATATGTTGACTAGCATCGGAACATGGAGATTATATTATTATCATCGATGAAATTGGTCTGCAACTGATTTACTGCAACTCTTTCGATCACTTAACTTTCTGAGAAATGGAAGATTGGATAGGGCGATGAAAGGATGTTGTTGTCCAAGCAGGATTTCTTCAGCAGCGGGATGACAGATGCATGCTTGAGAGCTCTAGGAAATGCACCCGAAGACAAGGAGAAGTTGGCAATCCTTGTTATAACTGGTAACGGATCAGAGATGTGCCAATAATGGGTCTAAGGAGCAGGTCTTAATCGATGCTGATTTGACGGATTTCAAGACCCCTTAAATTCAGACAATGTAGAAAAGTTGCTGGTGGTGCTTTTGTATGACTCGGTTAGCTCAACTGAGAGGCAGTAGTCCCGGGCAGTAGTATTATGTAGACTGTTGCGCAGTTTATTGACCTTGTTGTGGAAATATTCTGCAAAAACTGGTCAGCAAGATCTTTTAGAAACATTTTTTCCATGTATAGATCTAGTGGTTGTTCTCTTCTCAGCACTGAGAACCATCTGGTACCACGGTGCATGAGGACGGAGAACGACAGATCGATGGACGAGTGGCGTAGTTCGTCAAGGGTCTTAGATAAGATGTTGTTATTATATTCATTAACAAAAGAATCATAGTCAGCATCTGGTAAGCTTAACGCAGAGTGCCACGTGTATTTCAGAGCGGAGGATGTCTCTTTGATGTTGCAATTTTTCTGAGTCTGCATCCTTTAATGCTTGTAAGGTCGGTTGAACTTTGATAAAACAACACTTGAATAGGCGCTGGATGACGGCAAGGTGAAAGATGACTCACAAAATCGTCATGGTCCAAAGTTAATATTAGAATCCAGATACTTTTTGTGTGGTTCCCGATGTGGGTTGCTCAAAAACTAGTTGCTTTTGAAGTTATGTAGAATAGAAATTGGAGAAGGATAGAGCGCGAGTCGCAGTGTCGGCAACGTTCCAAAATGTACATCTATCTAACTATCTATCTAACGGCCGCCAGCGCGAGATGCTGTTCTCATGGTAGCCCGCCAAATGTCCATTTGTCCAATATACGGTGGGGATGTCAGATGGATCTGCAGGATGTCTGAGCAATCAAATCAAATGTAGTTAAAGGGGCGACGACCCCTGTTTTGATATAATGGTTAACTTCCAACATGTGACGTCTGAGATTACTTGGTCAATCGCACGATGATGCAGTGCCGGCAAATCGTGCACGGCGATTGGCAAACAGAAGTGAAATTGGAGGGATATCTCCATATATGCTGTGCTTTGTCTTGTGCTCACGCCAGGATATGTTTTGTACTCGCAGAAGAAGATGGTGTGGTGCAATCCAGGTCTATCATGTAGCTCTTTCTTATGGTCCAGGCTACAGATCCAATTTATAAAGGATGCTCGCTACACAGCTCAAAGAATTCAGCTTGGTGAATGGTGATACAAGCTTGCCAGAAGTGGTGTAGTTAGTGCAGGCATTCCAAGCTTGTCCTTGCGTGACAGGATAAGTCTTTCTTGCGGTCGGCAAATCGGACCCTAGATACGTGAAGTCCTTGGCCCTATTTGAGTTGGCTACCATTCGCCGTGCAGTAGGTTGATGATCATCTCCTCATTGACAGTCCTATATATATTCAGTCTTCTTGGCATTTAGATTTTGTAGGCCGACTGTGTCTGCAGGCATTCTCAAGTGATCAGCTGTTAGAGCTAGGTTATCTGCGTAGTCAAGGTCCGTCAAGGTCTGTGAGATGCTGCACTTTGGTAAAGTCTTAGAACGCTTGGGTTTGATGGTGGTCCCTTGTCGTTCATGATGTCAAGACCTGTCTGAGGATGTAAATCAACCACGACTACAAAGAGAAGGGAGCAAGAGTATATCCTTGAGGGATTCCAGTAGTTGTTAGGAACTCCTTTGTGGGCCCATCCTTGGTCTGCACAAAGCTATATGGGTTTATCATACTGATGGCATTGCCTTGCTCTCATCGGGACACGTAGTTGGCGAGAATATGCAGCATTACTCCGCTGTTTACACTGTCAAAAGCCTGGAAGAATTCTACAACCCATTGAAGCTTTTCTCTTGGAAATTCTCAAATCTTCTATGAGCATTCTGAGGGCGTATCTGAGGTGTGTTGACCCTGCCTTTGCGAAAACTATTCTGTTCCGTCTGCGAATGGGATCTATGGGAGGAGTGATTCTGTTGAGTATTGATGAGTTGTAGATCTTTGAGGCCAGTGGTGACATTGTGATTCCTCTGTAATTTTGGTGTTGTTGTGTCGCCTTTCATTGGTAGAGGAATGATGAGATGTTTTGAAAAGGCGCTGGCTTTGTTTCCCATGTAGTGTTGTTACAAATTCCTAACATTTGATCATGGATAGTGGATTCTTCCAGACTACTGGAGGAATGTTGTCGGAACCATGTGTCTGGTCGTTCTCGTTTCTTCAGGCAGATTCTGAAGCTCCCTATAGTGAAATGCCCGTCTGGAAGGGAAGGTGTCTGCTAGTCTTGTGATTGAATAAAGTTCATCACTGTTAGTGTTACTTCAACTGGGCTTGCCAATTAAGAACTAAAGTGCTGAAACCATGTGTCAGGGCTCTTCAGTTGTTTCACCTTTGATTCTTATAGGTGGGTATCCTTCTTATCGGTCAGCTCGCCCTCAAAGCCTCCCAGGCAGCGCATGCTTGTTTTTCAAGATGTAGGGCATCAATTGCTTCAGCCTGGACTTACATGCTCCTCACGCACCACATTTGTTAAGCATCTCAAGTGCAGCCTAAGCAGCAGCAAGGTTCTGCTTGGAGGCTTCTGGTTGATTAGTACGGTCTTCTTGGCTGCAGAATTCGATTTTTCGCTGGCTTTGCTGGACTTTTTTTTTTTTTCTTTGATCGGTTTTGAGGCAAAGGCATAGTCTTCTTCTTTCTTCTATGTGCATCTCCAATGCCAGTTCTTTGCTGGCTGAAGTGAGGACTCAATACTGCGATGGAGTTCTTTTCACAAGCTCATCTACAGAGTGTTGAACTGCTTTACTGCTAAGTTACTGCTCACAAATCTGTATCCCCCACTACCTTCTCCAGTCCAAGTGTTTTCATGGGATCTCCTGGAGGTGGGTTTACTCTACGAAACTTTCGGCTCCTCAAAGAGACAATTCTGTGATCAGACTTAACAGCTTCAAAAGTTGGTAGCGCTTGAGTCTTAATTGCTGTTAATCCCCTTCTTTCTGACCAGAATAAGTCCAGTTGGACAATTCTCCATTTGGGCGACGCTGTTTCCACATTCACCTGAAGATTTTGGAATTTGTATTAGCGTGGCAACAGGTTAACTTTTCCATGAAGTCCTCATGTACGCATTCCATGTCTTAGACCTCTTTGTTGTCAGTGAACAGGCGCGTCGGCCCAAGCTCTACGTTGTAATCTCGCATGATGTACAGAAAGATTATGGCTGGAACTGTACTGGTGGCAGTGGAAGTTCATGGTAAAAGGTGAGAGAACAGTTTCTTCTGATGTCGTTTTGTGGGCTGTAAAAGCAAATGACTATTGTTTCCGGATTGCCCGTCAGTGTAATCTTCACGATGCGCTCATTAAAGTTGATAAGGTTGGCACATGACTTGAGAGCCTTTGGTGATAAAAGAAACCCCACCCCTCCTGTAGCTGCATTTCTCTTGTTCCCTTCCAGGCAGAGGATGTAATAAGTGCTATTCATGGATATTCTCCTGTAGTAGAGGTTAACTGTGCTCATGCGGTGTTCTTGTATGCAGATGACTCGATATCATACAGTTGTGCTTCAGTACGAGTTCTTCTTTCTTGGCTGTTTGTTGAAAGTGTCTGCGACTTAAATTGCTAATGATGCAAGCATTTTTGCGTCTAACATAGTTGTCCATAAGCATCTTTTGTCCATATCAGGGTTGGACCGTCAGTAGGCTTTAGGACCACCCATCATGCGTATTGGCATAGACCAATGTGATGCTCAGAAGGCACAGACTTTTAAATCAGGGGCTTTAACCCTTTTGCACTTTTGTAAACTATTCATCTTGTCAATTGGCTAAATAATAGCTGGTATTCCGCCAGGTCCTCCGCACCCTTTTCCTGTTGGGGAAGGTCCCTTGCCTTTGTCTTTCACGGTGGACACCGCAGGCAGCAGTTGCCATTTCTGTCAGGGATGGTCCCTTGGCCTTTTTCGCACACACGAACCAACCTACAAGGCAGCAGGTACTAGTTCCCCATAGTTTGGTTTTTGACCAAGTATTATACCTATGGCCCTATTTACTCACTAAAGGAGATTAAAGGAAAAGAGAAGGATTAGTCACAGCACCAGCAGCTACCAGTTGGCACCCACAACTGTTTTTGCAAGACAAAAGAGAGGTGGCGGATGGCGTCTCCAGTTTGGAAGAGGTCCCTGAACAACCTTCCCCATCTCCGTTATGTTGTGTGGGTTTGCACCTTCACCGCCATACTAGGGATCCTGTGTCCTGTACCCAGAGAGTCATCACTGATTGTACATCAAGCCTCTCCAGTTAATATATAGCAGATGGCCATACTAACTCTCAAGTAGATGGAGATTGAGAATTCAATCTAGAGACATTGATAGGTAATTTATTTTTCTTATCGGACTTGACTTTGAAGATAAATGGTTTGCAGGAGTTGTTGAATGATAATGATTTGTGATCTTCCAATTCCTTAATATTTGAAAGTTCACACCGCAGATCTCCTTGATCCTTACAATTACATTGACATATATATCTCTACCTCCGCCTCCGCGACATGTGATGAAACTATGATTATAGGGAACGCATGATTCTGGATTCGCAAGAGCTACATCATCTCTGCCCTATCTCCAGTCATCCTCCGACTCGTTGATGGCAAAGATCTCCAACTGATTGCTAATGACGAGAAAGTTACCAATGCAGCTGATTTCGTTTGCCGTGTAGACCGGCATTTCCAAGATAGACAAAGCGTACTTCTTTTCTGCCACCAGACACTTAGTGACAACTTCAAGTGATATCACCTCTATTACTCACCCTCTCGAAGCAGGGAATCATAGTTTGAAAAAAGGTGCCGCCGAACGACTTGGTAGCTCTTGTCCAGGCCACCTCATCCATACAAAATAATCAAATAAGCTCAATATGAGACCGGTCCGTAGACTATCCATGAATGTAACTTAGGCGGTTTTGGTAACTGAAAATTTCCCAGTGTAGGTGGGCTCAACGGGATTTACCAACACTGCACAGAGTGCGTTTCAAATTTCGCGGCCTAACAAACAAAGAAAAGGTGGCACTGGACTCTATAGTAGCTAAGTTATTGTGAGAGCTGCACTCAGAGCCACGTACATTATTACACTCTGTGGCTTGCGAGAATATCAAAACCATTTGGAAAATGGAAATTAAGCTGAATTAGTTCAGGGTCTACACATCCCACCAGTCATCCATGTGGAGGATGAGTAACTCCAAGGACCCCAAGTAAGTAGGTTCCTATGATCGGTCATATCATGAATGGTTCTTGCATATTTTTCCCAAGTGCCAGCAGTGCAAGTGCTACAAGCTAGGGGTTCCCAACACAGGACAAGTACCTATGGGTAACCTTAAGGGGTAGGAATTGGTATTACAAACTGACTCTTCCTAGCCTTCATGAAAGTGATTATGCATGACAGGTAATGCTGGGGGGGGTGGTTGGTTCGGGAACAAAGTGCTGAACCCACCGCCGGCCAGCTCCCAAGTCGGGGGCAGAATTAAAGGTGACTTTTGCATGTACACACTGCTTGTCCATACCCACTAATCACTGTGCGACATAGCTAAGCTCAAATCAACGTCCTTCACATAGTGAAAATCGCCATCTTGTTATAGACTTCCGGATCCGGAAATTGTGTAAACAGCATCCTATGGCATACACATAAAAATGTTTACTGCATCAAAACGAAAAATCCGATTTATCTCAAACTTTGGAATGTGCATTTTAGGTGATATATCTTAGTTCTAGTTACTATTTTTAATTGAATACACCCGAAACGTTGATATTTCCAAAATATCTGAGTCAGCCTTTAAAATGTCAAAATTATTGTTAAGTATGGAAACAATTATACCAGTTCTGGCGCTTTAGTAAGCTGGCATAAAGTTCGATCCGACCAAGGCGCATGGGGTTTCCTGTATTTTGATTTAATTTATTTTGGTGTCTTTGTCGTTTGTTTTGTTTGTTTTGCGGCAGAGAAAAGGAATAGCCAACCGACCTACATGATAGCTCATGATTAAAGTAAGTTGTAAAATTCAAATGTTATAAGTACAGAATTGAAAGGAGCAAAAAACGAAATCGCGGAGGTACACCATCCCGCAATTCCACTGTAACTTGCAACTATTTAATACCCAAAAAATGATATGATCCACATTGTAACTACAGGTAGTCTAAAAAAATTGCATGTTTGTGGCTCTCGTAACCAAGGCTTTTGTTTTCGGGAGGGTGTGGCAAGTGGGGGGACATATATCTTCAGAGGGCAAGCATATATTAAACGGACATCGCGGATAAGGCAGAAGGACTCCCTCTGTATAGTTTTCATGAGAACGAAGAACTTGAACGTGCCATCACAATAAAGCTTGTTAAAGTTTACCTTTTTGTGGTTTCTCAAAAAATCCCACTTACATAACTTACCCAAAAAGTCGATTTATGTAAAGTTATTAATATAGGTCATATGGGTACTTGGAATTTCCATATTTGAACCCCCCCCCCCCACACAAAAACCACAATGCCGCTTTGCAAAAAGATATGCGCTATCTTATTTAGCACCATATATACGAGTGGCATTCTGGTTCTGGGGGGGGGAGACCTCATTTGCATTTTTTTTTTCGGGGGGCGGAACACTAATAGAATTGCCCAAAAACAACATCTATTACCTACAAACCATACCACAATGCACTATGCGGTAAGGAATGCTATCTACCAAGGGCTTCGGTTCATTAGCCTTTGATGAGCACATGTTAACACAGCTTACGATGCATGTCCTGGGTATCTCATCATACTAAATAACATGTGATGTATTTTTGTTCAATACAATAGTGAATTAAAGCTTTGAAACTGTGCCATGGGAATTGTGATTTTAATAGTTTAACTGTTATAAATAGCGCGGGCATTGCTATTGTGTTTGGGTTATTTCCAGAGTCTGCTTGGTGTGAAGACGGTTATATAATTCAAATCTTCAAGCAAGCATATAAGCTAATAGAGGTATTTGGGTCATGTTATAGAGGGCTGCCTCATGTAGCCTCTTATAGACACTTATGAAGGACATAGCTTCACTTACAAGCTCCATAAACAAAGGGCAGCTATGCCAAGACATTTTCCTGTTTCTCATAAAAGTAATACATGGTCATTGAAATTGAGGCATGCTCTAAGCTTTGCTTTTTTTCCAGAGAGCAATGCCCCTAAGTTTTCAAATTTTTCTCTTTTTCTCGATACAATTGTATTTGGGATAAAAAAACACCTTGCATACATGATAAAGTAGTTTAAAACACCAACTCAAATTGTGGTGAAATATAACTCTGATGACAATAGGGGGGCCTCCTTTTTTTCTTATCCGGTGATGGTCCTTTGTTAGTATATTATAGGTCTATGTTGTTTACTGATGGCGCGTATTCACGAAAATCACTATTTTTTCAGGGGGCAATAGTGTGGTTAAATTCTCCTTCTCCTGGCCTCCCCCCCGGTTCACCCACTGGTCCCGTCTAACAACAAGCCTGCTCGTTCCCGCGTAATCGTATTTCATATCATTCATCACATGACACTCGGAGAATTGGTGTCACGTGTTTACGTTTTAAAGGTGACTATACGTTGGCCCTCTAATTTTAAATACTTTATTTTAGCATTGCAATTATGGCATGAGTCGTAGAATATCAAACTTAGAGAACATGCAAGGGCCCATAACCCCCCCGGGGGAGCACTCACGATGAAATGGATGTGGGTATAAGGCTCGCGCTCCCAAACCCAGGGACATTCGGTGACAGAGGACTGGAAAAAAATAGGGGTCTTTGGGTGAGAGAGAGCCAAATTGTCCAAAAATGGGGGTTTTCCGAGTGACAAATTTGCAAAATTTTCCAAAAAATGGGGTCTTTGGGTGAGATTTTTGCAAAATTTTCTTAAAAAATAGACTGCGCACTCGAACGCACGCGACAATATTTGATTTTATTTACGTCATTGGTCCCGTCTAGCAAGATTTAGGCCCCTTAAAATTAATTTTTAGTTTCTCGTGGCAGTGGCCTCTGAAAAGTGAGGAGGGAGGGCGGTTTTTATTTGTTATTTTTTTACTGACGCTAAAATATGGCTGTTTTCACTGAAAATTGATATTACCACTGATTTCAGACGCATCAGAAAAAATGGCGAGGCCTTTTTTATTTTAATTTTTACAAGGAATAGACCCCTATAGGGGGTCTTTAAAATTACATGAAAGTGACTGTGTTTGATTATTAACACAATTACCCAGACAACATTACAATATTGGCCCAAGATAAGCCCACTATTGAAATTTTATTGGCCCAATAATGGCTTACAATATTGTACCAAGATTATTTGCTCATTGGCACTAGAATGGGCTAATATTGGCAATACAATAAGGCCAATAAAGAGCCAACCTTGGCCCAATACTCTGATCAATATTGGACCAATATTATTTTCTGCTGGAAATTTATTGGCATATATTAATCCAATTAAAATATGAGCACTAATTAGCACTTAATTAAAAATTGCATTCACTACCAATATTATATATAGTCCCTCTTGATATAGGGAAAGTGTTAGCAGTACTACTATTTACAAATAGATAGTGAAGTGAAGTTATGCAAAAATGTGTGAACATTGGATAATTACCTTTTTCCTGACATGTACATTCTATGGTGTCAAGTATATCTATGTTTGAGTTAAATATGGTTGTGTTTACATTGCTTCCCTAATCAAACTATCTTGAAAATGATCAACCAAACGCATCATACTAATTATATTAGTGATGAAAAAAAGTTGCATTTATCACTTCAGAAAAATAGAATCGTCAAAAACATAACATTTTGCTGGAAAAAAATGAGAGGTCTTATTTGAGACCACGCCCACACTTCACAACATTCGACCAATGTTGAGTGCCAATGGAAAACCAATATTGCTCCAATATATGTCAACAAGATAATGCCAATGCTAATTTTGCCAATGGGAAACCCATATTGGCTCGATATTGGTCGACAAGCTAATGCCAATGCTAATTGCCAATGGAAAACTGATGATCCATATTGGCTCGATATTGGTCGACAAGTTAATGCCAATGCTAATATTGCCAATGGGGAACCCATATTGGCTCGATATTGGTCGGCAAGCTAATGCCAATCGGGGGAACCCATTATTTGCTCGATATTGGTCGACAAGCTCATAATTGCCATGCCAATATGCCAATGGAAAACCAATATTGGGCCAAAATGTATGTTGTCCTGGGTAGGTACATCACACAGCAAATTTCACGATTGAAAAACATTATTTAATTTAAAGAAATTGCAGCCCCAGAAGGGAAGTTCGGCACTTATCCAAAAGCATGAGGAGGGAGTGGGGTTACAAGAATCTGATATTTTTTATGCGGCCTTAGCAATTTTTCTTCTTTTGTTAAACGAAATTATTCACATCACTATGCCAATTTCAGTTAACAAGCAATAAATTCGTAAACATCGAATTAACGGAGAATTCACACATATATTATAAGGAAGTTACGGAGAGAGGAAGGCGCACTGATTACCAGGATGCATTTGGAAATAATATTTATTTTAAATCACTGATTCGGCAAACAAAAACTTGAGTTCACGTTTTGTTAAATTTTAGTATTCGTCATATAATGCCTGATCTGGCGTGCTACTTTGGGGGATATACAGTACTGCTCAATTATCAATACAGATGCCAAATAAAACTATATAAGGGCATTCGAATAGACTGGGTTCAAATCTAACTTGGCCAAAATATGTTGCGCTTTACTAAACAGGTGCTAGAGGAACATTATCTTTTTACCCCCTAGCTAAACAATAGTAGGCCCTATATTTTGATCTTGGACCCTGGCGCTAATATCCCAAAATCCCCGTCGTTTCAAAATATCAATTAAGGGACCCCCGGGTTACGAACTAGACGAAAACAGCGATCTCGGATGTAAGACTACGATTTTTTGCTTCGCCAAGCAAGCTGGATGAAGTGAGCGTCTTGTAGTGTTTGTGAGTGCTGCACGGGTGATAAGAGCGAAGTGTGTAAAAAGGTTATAAGTAGTGAACACGACTGCATAGTTAATGTGTGTCTATACTTCTGCAACTTAGAGAACCAGCATAAAAGATCATCTGGGAAAATTCCCGAAGAGTCTTCTCTTGGGAAGAACAGGTGTCAAATGGTACAAAGTATTTTAATTTTTACGAGTTTAAGCA
>JAMKCH010042655.1:0-12898 GCA_023653785.1 Ophioderma brevispina | reverse complement strand
ACCATGACCAAAAAAATTCTACTCACGGTGTATTTCCAAAAACTGGGCATTGTCGGGATTGACTCCAGACACCCTCTGCTTCCTGAATAACCTATCTACCTCCTTTCCTCTTCTAAAAAAAGTAACACAGATCCCGTGCTACCATACAAACTGCCACACTTTCAACACTGACCTTGTTTTGAACAAGTTTTTACAAACATAACTGGTATTCTGAAAAGGAGTCTAACTTAGACACAGTTGTTTAAACCAGGGTTAGTGCTCCACCGATTAGTACCAAAAGTAACATACTCTTAGCAAGTCTGTGAAATTTTTTACAAAGAAGGCCTGAAGTATCAACTGATTTTGGTAGTAAAGGTGTCAACATTTACCAAAAAGTGAGTTCTCGTAGGGGTTGGGGAATTGGTTTTTCGTGAGTCCAAGGTCAGAACGGGCAAATTTGGAAATTGATCCAATCAGTTGTTGAAAAGTATACAATTTTTAATATTTAATCATAAGATTCCAAAAAGTATAGTTGTACTATCTGTCTGCGGGCGAAAGTTTTGGAGTTATAGCTAAAAACAGCAAAAATCCAATAAAAACGGAAGTTTCATTTTGTACAGGATCAAATTTTAAAATTACGCCGATTTGGATAAAAAATGAATGCCAATTATTGATGGAGCTCATAGATTAAAATCAGAATAGTTTTGACTGTCTTAATGCTTAGTTCCCAATTAGGGGTCACCAAGGTCACATCCATTGCATTCAAATTGGGGCTTGACCGCGTTTCCCCCATACTTCGTTAATAGCATTTAACACTCAAAACTTTCCTTTATTTTTTTATCCTATGAGCTCATCGATACTTTGCACCATTTTTTATCCAAATCGGAGTAATTTTTAAAATTTGACCCCTGTAAACTGAAAATGATGCTTTTATTGATGGTTGCTGTTTTAGCCTATACCCAAAACGTTTGGCCACAGATAGTACAAAACTATACCTTTTTGGAATCCTTATGATTAAACTATACTTGGTATACCTTTTTAACATGATTGGCTCAATTTAAAAATTTGACCCCTGTTATTGACCTTTGACTTCCGACAAACCAATTTTCCCCACCCCTAACGATAACTCATTTTTTTTTGGTAAATGTTGACACCCATACCTACGCAAAATCATTGAATCAGCTTTCTTTGAATTGTTTTCAGCAGATGAAACTTACTTGAGGGATACTAGAGTGGACTTTTTTCTTTCCACATACTCTAAAAGTGTGCGTATGATGAGAAAATTCTATGGGCCAGGACTCCATCCATGAGGATTTTCTCACCATTACAATTTAAATTTTCACATGATTTTAAAGGAAAAGGCCCACTCATGTAGGACTAACCATGTTTTTATATTTGGGGTCTAAAGTGACTCCCTTTGAGAATACCAGCATTATACTATGGTAAGTGCTGAAAACATGGTACACCTTTAATGGTCCTGGAAATTTGTGTCACAAAAACTGGTTCAAATTGCCATTCCCCTTATTGTGCCTGAGGTTTATATATCATTTTAATTTCATACTACAAACAAATTGGAATTTACTTTTTACTTCCTTTTCGCCATGTTGTTTGTAGCTTTCTCAAATTCTTATTTATTAATATCATAACAAAACCAGAATAAAATATACAATGACAGTTTTCACAATTGATTTGGATTATTTATGCCACTGGGGGAGCAGCAATTATTTATGCCAGGGGAAAAGGAGGATTTAAACTTTTTTAGCAAATTATTTTGCATTCTCCTTCACTAACATTAAAAAAAATTGCATCCCCTATTTTTTGTGGTTTCTCCAAAGTTCATTTTCCCACCTGTTTTGATGAAAATGTTCATGATCCCCCTCTAGCGCTCACAATTTTTTCTTATTCCCCGAAAACTGTAAGCCACCCCCTCCCTGGTGTAAAAGACTCCTCCCAAGCTACATTTTGTGCAATTTCTGCAAAATTTAATTGCATGCAAACAGGACTTTTTTTCTTAAAAATATAGTTTTACCCGATCGCTATGGAGGTTGAGAAATAGAGGGCAGTATAATAAGCACTGTTCATTACTTTTGTAGACCAACATTTTGCAAGATTCTTGGCACAATATTTTTTTTTAATTTTGCAGGTGTTGTGATAGGTCAGTTGTCAGGAATTTTGTTGCTCCTTGATAAACTATTAACCCCCGAGCACTACCACCTAAGATAGAACCTGAGAACATGAGATAGCCCTTGGAATAACCCATCAAAAGAGTTCTTCTATCTACTGTTGTTTAAACCATACCACCTTCTTACAGTATCTCTGATTTGCTTTCATTACATGATATTACCTCAAGTAACCAATCAAAATAGTGCTTAGATGCCACATAGATAATTAAAAGGACCAGGAGGAGATTTTTTTTTTAGGATACAAAATTTCTCTCAAATGGCCACAGGCGCGATTTTAGACCACCTACTAAAAACGTTTAGGTGGTTTATTGGACAAAAACAAGTACAAAAGAAAAACAGCAAACCTTGTTGGAATTTGCCTGATATCGTATTAATTGTCCCATAGACCAACGTGCTTTGACTTTCTGTGTGCACGACAGAAAGAGAAAGTACTAACATACATTATTATTACATAAAGACGGCGTAACCGGCTTATTCACTTCGGGTGTTGATATAATACATTGGAAAAGCATTCCAAATATGCAAAAACCCGGGTTTTGAAAAAAATTGGGGGCGCTTCTTTCTGGAAATCTTCCTCATTTGTTTCTTTAAAGTGAAATGAGGAGATTTTGTTTAGGAGGGGATAGAATTTCTCTCAAATTGCACAGGATCGATGTAGACCACCTACCAAAAAGGTTTCGAAGATTTATTGGGACAAAAGTACAAAAGAAAACAGGCAAACCTTGTTTTAACTTGGCCTATGGACTATCGTAATTTTCCCCATAGAACACCGTGCTTTGAATTCTGTCGATTTGCACTTGACCCGAAAGATAAATCATCATATTTAATTACATAATAGACGGCGTATCGGCTTATTCACTTCCGGTGTGTTTGTTTTGTGATCTAATACAGTGGAAAGCAGTCCAAATATGAAAAAAACCCGGGTTCGAAAAAAAATTGAGGGCCGTTCTTTCTGGAAATATCCTCATGTCTCTTTTAAGATAAGTATGTAGTGGCCCCTGGGTTTTTAAAAGGCACTATCAGTGATTTGCTAAATCTGAAACATTCTAAAAAAAAAAAAAAAAAAAAAAAAAAAAAATCAGATTTGGGCATGTCTGTAACGGGTACAGGTATCATATGATATATCGTACAAGTGCTAAGACCGAAAGTAACCTAATACGAAAAAAATCTTGTATTTTAGTCATTTTAATTTTAGTTCATTGTTGTCCGTACGGACACCACGTAAAAATGAATAGAGATTCATATCTTGAGGCACTGTTAGTTTTTTCATTTCCAGCAATTTTCTCTAGCAATTTGCAAAAAAACTATGAGAATTCTACAGATTTTATCCTTACCTTGCTTAAAGCAATTTCTGCAAATTTCAAATATTTTGACATCTTTTGGGTTTGAATCACTGATGTGTCTTAAAACAAAATCCCAATTTGCATTGAGTAAGACAGTTGCTGTTACAAGGATTCCTCATTGTCTTCCTGAAATTTTGGCTTCAAACTTCTTTCTCTTCAAAGATAGACACAAAAAACTGCCCATTTAATGGTAACATATTTAATACTAGTTGTGAATGTGTAAGGTGATGCAAGTGCCAGGGGCTCTCATAACATTGATTACACTTAAATGGGACAAAGAACTTATTCAAAATAGAAACATTTCCGTTTCACTCAAATGTTATCTGAAATACGAACCACACGTAACATATAATTTAAATATCTTAATTGAAAATTCAAACACTACAATGTGGACCGTATTATGCAATCTCCATTATTCATAAGCCATTTTCTTAGAAAACTCACAGCCGTAGTTAAGGGTAAGATGGATGCACTTGGAGGTGTGAAAATGGACGGACACTTTAGAAAGATGGATTGGCCAGGGAGGAGCATTGTGAAAGCACTTCTTTTTTCAGCTGCAGTTCAAGTACTGGGGTGGATGTTTCACCAATGGTTAATGAAAAAAAAAAAAATGTTTTCTTCAGCTTGTGGTGACAACTCCCAACAAATAATGTCTCTCCATTCGTTAATTAGTAACAAATGTCAGTCGATGGAATTTCACGCTTAAGTCCATCAGGTGCAGGAGCAAGAGAAGATGCTGCTTTGGTGTGAACTCCATGTCACTTTTTCTGGGGTGTGGCCATTTTGTGAACCACTGACACAAATGACCCCTGATGAATCTATGGAATATAAAGAATGCACTGTATTCCGTAAGTTCTGCTGAATTTATCAGGGTCATGAGTGTCAGTGGTCACAAAATGGGCCCACCCCCTTTTCTGTGACCCGGATACCTTCCCCAGTAAACATTATGGAGGTGTGGGAGCACAAATGGGTTACTTTATCACAGAAAATCCTTAGACATGGGTTTTTTATTTTCTGCAAGAAAATCCTTTTAGACATGGGTCCACATTTCTGAACTGTCAGGCTTTAAAAAGGTTTTAAAAGTTGACAGGAGGGAGATTTTTTTGAATGATACAATTTCTCTCAAATTGCACTGATCGGTGTAGACCACCTACCGAGACTGTTTGAAGTTTATTGGACAAACAAGTACAAAAGGAAAAACTGCAAACCTGTTTTTTTGAAACTGCCTGCTTTCTTATCGGTCCTATAGAAAACCATGCTTGAATTTTTGTCATCCATGACAGATATTACTAAAGCATAAAGAATGTGTATTAGCAGCTTATCACTTTTGGTGTGATCTACTACATTTGTAGCTTTCCAAAGTATTGTAAAAAAACAGGGTTCGATAAAAATTGGGGGCCTTTCTTTCTGGAAAATGTCATCATGTCTATTTAAAGGCAAAATTGTCTGGGGCCACTTTGATTGCATTGTTTTAAAAACAACCAAAAAATTACACTTATGTAAAGAATGTTTTTTTAAAGCCACTAGGGCTTGACATATTCAAGGGTACTCCCCGGTACCCACCCGTTTACGTTATATGTCGCCGGGACAGAATTTACGAGCAGGTTCCGAACGTCACTTTTAAAAAAATATAAGTTTAAAATTGACATTTTTTTACTATCAGAGTCTCACGAAACCAATATTACATCCTGAATGAAAACATATATCTATTGATGTTATATACCCAGATTTGATGCATATGTTGATATTTACGCTTTGATGGGGAGTTGTTGCCGCTTTGTTGTTGTATTAACGCAAATCGCCAATACAACATTACCATAGGCTACAGGCACTTGCACAGATGAGTAGACTTATGATTGAACCTGTACAAGCACTCCCCCTTGATGGAAAATTCCATTCACCGAGTGTTGTTTAGGTCGGCTCTCGTTAAGTGGTAATTAATTAGCTGTACTTCGGGCTGTTGTTTAGTCAATCTCAGCCGATTGTTCAGCTGACCGGGTGTTCCACGATCGGTTTTTGCGTTGTGAATGCGTTTAGGAATGAAAAAGTTTAAATAAAAGTCACGATTTGTAGTAAATAAAGAGTTCTTTCTTATGAATACATAGAACAGGTGTGTTTTCATTCGCTGTTAACTTCAAAACATGGGAAAATAGGTGAAGTATGTATGTCAGGGAGGGGGGAGGATTGTTTCTTCTAAACTTGGTGTTGCCGAATTTTGCACTCAGGAGTTTCGGGTAACCCGGGTACTCGCCCGAAATCATACGAGTACCAGGAAACGTCATTACCCGTTAGGTCACAGCCCTTAAAAGCCACTATCAGCGACACTTATTCAAAATGGAAAACAATTAAAATTTGCACCCCTATTTTTCATCAAAGTCCATTTTTTTGCTCTACTGTTGGTGTTGGAAATGTTGGTAGTAAGGCTCCTTAAGTGGATAAGCATATTTGTCAAGAAATGATGTTTATGCTTGTTTACTAAGAAACGTTCGGGATCGCAATTTTTAGGTCCAGAAGAAACAGTAATAAATCTTCAGACACTTTAAAATGCTAATTTGCTTTTTTCCATGAAGATTAGTAAATAGTAGAAGGGGTCTCAATTATATAGCTGAAGGACCAGAGTCTTCCTAAACATATTTGAAAGTTCCTATGGGGGCCAAAGTACACCAGAATTCTTAGTTTCCCTTTATTATTTGGGAGCAAGTCACGGGCCAACAATCAATGGTTGGTGGGCCGATTTTGGTCCGTGGGCCACCAATTGAGAACCCCTGATATAAGGTGTTGATATGACCTACCACTAGGAATTAAAGGTGCGTGTTACGATGTCTTTGGGACCCCCACTGATTCAACGGAAGTAGGGTCGATTTTGATTCAGATGAAAGGCCGTATTTTTCTCATTGTCGTCCTGAAATTTGGCCTCCAAAATACATTTCATTCCCAAGATATAAACAAAAAAAAAAGACGTTTAGTGGTGTAACCATAAAATTAGCACAGTATTGAATGGGCTATGCAAACGTTGCATTATTGCGTCTACCATCAAAACAAGTTTGTTTCATTACGGTACTGATGGGGTGTATGTGCATTTGCCAGGCTCTCATATCACGTACATAAACACAATACACATTAATCGGAAAAAGCACCCTTTATTTAAGAGAAAAAAATGGGGGCATTCAAATTTTGAAAAAAAAAATTGACTGCTTGCAGCTTTAAGGTTTCCATTCCCCCAGCTTTCACCACCCAAACAAACCAAATAAGAGTACAGCCAAGTTTTCCTTTCTTTTGTGGTAAAATAAATGCATCTTAAAAAACAGGCAGTAGCGGCACACCAGACTTTCATTTTCGGGGAGGGGGGGGGGGGGGGGAAACAGGGGGCCAAAGTGATTTTTTTTTGGGGGGAGCAAAAAGTGATTAATTCAGGGGGGAAAAAATCAAAAAAAAAAAAAAAATGGAGAATTGTAACAAATTTTGGCCCCAAATCAGTGATTTTTGCCCAAATTGTTGATTTTTGGCACCAATCACTGATTTTTTTTTGGCCGGGGATAGGGGGGGGTTAGAGAAATGGGGGAAGAAAGAAACTGGGGTGGAATGCCCCCATACCACTCCCTGGCACCGCCATTGATTAAAAAAAGCTGGCTGCCCAAATTAACCTCGGAATACTGCTGGCATGGTGTATCAAAGTGCTAGAATGGAAACTAATTAATCATTTTATATCTTAATTTATATATAAGCTTTTTAATGGAAAAAATGCCACAAATGACACATTGTATCATGAGTCATTAATAACAATTGATAGATTTTTTTTTAAATGAAAATTTTGCTTTAAAGGTTTTTGGATATAATATTTTTGCTTGTGTATATTGGCACGTCTATAGTAAATCTTAAAAAATAACAACCATTCATAGCACACCAGCAAAAAAAGTATTTTGACAGGTGTGGGTTGTGATTGTAGTTTAAGTGTTGTGTTGTTTAACAATTGTATAGGTTCTGTGTAGTGTGTTTTGTTTTGATTAATTCTAAATAGGGATGATTGATTTATTGTGTTAAATGTAGATTCGTTGTTGTTGGCTTAATTGTTGCAAATAAAGGACCTGATGCCGGAGCGTGTGTTTTCAGAGAAGAGAGAGAAAAAAAAAAAAACGGAAAACAAAACGGAGCTTATGTTAGTATTTACCTGTGTTGCTATGGTAATAGGGTTAAAAGTCACTTTGCTTGATTAGCTGTGTACAAACTTTTCATTGGGAGGGAAACAAGACACTGCACACAGTGAGTACCGTGTTGTATGTAGTAAAGTTGTTGGCTCAAAGGTTTTCATTGGCCCAAATCGCAATTTACTAAATCAGTCACGATATGGGCATGACTTGATGGCTGTATTATTTTGTACATTTTTGCTACTGTTGTCACTTTGAAACAGTTCTTGCAAATCAATTTCATAGTCAGGATTCCTTTTTTAATGTTCATTAGTCAGGTTGATTCAGCTTGGCTTGTAATGTGGTAAAAAATAAACAACTTCCTCCTCATGGCAAAGTGGAAGGGAGTGGAAGGGGGTGGAGGGTGTTGGTGGGGGTGGTTATAAAGAGACCACAGGACAGTTCCAGAAAAAAATAGAATTTCCGCGGTTCTCGGCTTTTGGCGGTGTGCGGCAGGGGTACCAGGTTAGGGTTGTTTGTATTTATTTTGTGATTTTACATATATGATAGCTAAATAAAACCATCTGAAATCATGCAATTGGTAGACCAAAAAAAAACATTATCATTGGGTTTTCATTTGTTTGTACGTCAAAACCATATTTGACAAAAACAACTTTTTATTCCAATTTAATCACTATTGACCATCTATGGGGACCCACTTAAGTGTTGCTCAGAAACAATGATATAACAAGAAGGTAAAAATTAAGGTGCTTGTTCCGATTTATGTTATTGGGTTCTCTACTTGGTATGAGGGGAGCTTGGTCCCTTGCAGAAAGAAAGAAGAAGAAACTCCCCTCAAATACCATAGGAAACAAACTTGCAGTTTTGATTGGTAGAAGCAATAATGTGCTAATATTTATGGTGTTTAACCATTTAAAATGGCCAATTTTTTGTTGCTTATATCTTGGGAATGAAATGGATTTGAGGCTCAAAATTTCAGGATGACAATGAGAAAAAATAAAGCTTTCATCTGATATCAAAATCGATTAATTCTGGTCCCAAAGACGATCGGAACATGCACCTTTAAAATTGCTATACTCAAAATCATACTAAGTACACATTACTATACACAACCTGAATGGAATTTTCAAAGGTTTTTGTTTACCTGCCTGTTTCTCTTCCTGTGGTTTACGTGCGACACTTTTGGCTTATCAACCACAATGGATCAGGTAATAAAAAAAGTGGTAGACTGGCTTCCTCTCTCCCGGTACCTTAAGTAGGTTTAATGGTAAGGTTAAGAGAAGTGGATCAAGTAGGAAGTTGATCCACAAGTAGGAAGTTGCACATAGTTTAAAGAAACACTGGCACATTTGAAAAATAGTGCGCCCTCAAGATTTTTTTTTCAAAATCGATATTTTTGCATGGTTGTAAAGCTTTTGTATATATTAGCTCTCACATGAAATGACTAAGACCCAAACAATCAGCGTCCTTATGGGTAAACAGAACGATTTTATAATTAATTGTCCCTGGCGACATTAATTCAGCTGACGACAGAAATGGCGTTTAACACAAGAAAATGCATGCTGTATGCATGTTTCCGAGGGCATGCACCCTGTTTGACCAGTCTGTGATCTTTGTGGTTTTAAAATCAATGAGTATGAGTCTATGATATTCATGTAATATAAACATTTGTTGATTAAAGTTATGGAAAACTTAAAAGTAAGCCTACAAAATACCTGGATGTCTGTAACCTCTTATTAACATCCCTATCTGTTTTTGAAAATGTTATTTTTATGTGTAAAATGTAGAGGTTTTGATCACAACTAAATCTCTGAAGATATTTTTAAGTTAAAATTTGCTCAGATTCCTCCTCCAAATCAAATGAATGTACAAAGTAACCATGAAGAGAGTACATCCATAGAAAACAATTTGGTAAAACATTTTAAATTTGGGGAAAAGTTCAAATTTGAGGCAAACAAACATGAACTTGACAAAGAGGTGACCGAGAGGTCTGTGGCATAAACACATAATAAGGACTTGAAATCATTATATACGTCATTGGAGTGATTAAATCATTATAGAGTGTTAAGATATAGGCCTATCATTTAAGATCAATAGGTATATTCTCTTTTCACATTATTCTTGAAAAAAATACAAAACTGAGTGGCATGTGCTGTAACTTCAAAAGTTTGCTTTTAATGACCTACAGAGAATTCTCTCCCAAATCTAATCGTTTTACACTGCACAAAAAAAAAATCATTAACATAAAAAACTATACATGTCCATCCATAACACCACATGAAGCTAACATAATTATGTTCACAACAATACACTCCTTAAAACACCACAGAATAAAGATATCAATTGCAAATCAAGTACTAACTCACCTTGCTGATAACGACAGTCTGGGTGCTGCGGTAGAAACGGATTAACCTCTCTATTATGTACAGGAATATTGGAGCCACACACCATTTCCAGCTCTGAAACCAATTGAAAATATATTCATGCATCAACTCATTCATCATTAGCGATCGTCCTAAAATCTCAAGGGGGGGGGGGAACTTGAAAATGAAAGAATGTGCCTTTTATGGTGGGGAAAGCAATTATACATCAACACTCATGTTTTGGAGAGGTTGCATGCCCAAATAGGGGTCTTCACCCCTTTAACTACATTGATGTGAATGCCACTGACCTCTATACATGGATAGTGGGCTCGCACGTAATTAAATGGTCATCGATTGATGCAACCGTAACTTCCCCAGCGGCCATTTTAAGCAGAGCAAAACATTAAGAGGTAGCCGTACTGAATTCCCCCCCCCCCCCCCCCCCCATGCGAAAAGTCAATACACAATTGTAGTACCGCTGGAATATTTATTGTATTTGAAAGACAAATCTTAATATATTATCGAAAAATTATGACAGTCATGGGCCCATTGCCCACTGTGGCCCATGGCCCGCCTGAGGCTTCATGGGCCCCCGGACCCCTGGGGCCACCAGTCTTTTCCTCCCTGCCCGCCTGTGGCACTGTCTCCGGGCCAACCATCGGTCCCTGACCTTGGGCCCCATTCCACCTACCGGCCCCTCACCCTCCCCTACCCTTGCCCTACAATTTCCCTTTCCTCCCCTTTCCCCTTCCTTTATGCTATGGTATTATGTTAGTAATCTTATGTTACCGACATGCACAATCTGATTTTTGATGACCTCTCACCTGACCATAGCAACAGTTTGACAGATATGAATTTGAAAAAAAGCCAATCAAATTCTCATTGTCAAACTGTTGCGATTGATATAATAATAATACAGAAAGCATCATCATCAGCTATATCCGTCCCACTGCAGAAAAGCCTAAACATGTTACATGTATGCGGATTAATGCCTATCAGTCCACACTGGCTAGTGCAGGTTGGGAGGACAGGGGACTCTGTTTACATAGAGTGATGATCCAGGTAAAACGGCACAGGGATGATCCCCTATCTTACGATGAGGTCTCTGCAATTTTACGTGCTCAGGTTGACTCCTCGACAACCCAAGACCCACAGCTTTAATGACTCTACCAAACCAGAGGCGCAGGGCACCCATTTGCATATAACTTCACATTCTACGCAATTGGTGAGAGTGAGGAGAAATTCCATAATCACCCTTATGTAAGTATGCAATTTCTGACCTTATTAGGAACTATTTGAGTATGACAAAGAGACCAGACTCTCCCGGGGTTCAAACAAGGGCTGCCCAGTCGATCTGTTACCCTGCGACAGGTTTAAGCATTTTTTAGACCGCTTGGCCCAAACCTCGCCATAATAAAGGATTAAATTTTCAACCCTCTCTTATCATTTTGTCAAACTTTCATTTAGAAAAAAAAAATCACCTTCTGAGAATTTTCTATACACACTTATCTTCACTTTTAAGGCCACCTCCCTGCAATTTCAAATATTTTACCCTTTTGGGTGGATCACTGATGGTTGGCTTTAAGTTACCCATCAGAATGGCCAACATGCATTTTGTATGTATCGCATTATAAAGGAAATTGATTATAAGCCAATCAATACCAATATAGCTATATGGATTCACACCAGGAAATAACTTGAGAAAACCAGGTAAGGCAGCCCCCATGCAAATGAGGCAGTTTTTTTTTTGGGACCTCGCCTACGTATACCCTAAAAACTAGAGAAATGGCGAGGACTGGTTTCAAATCAGGTTGCTATCAATATTAAGTATAAAAGCTGTAGGAATCAAAAAAAGGTTGTCATGATATGTTCTTTTGATCCGACAAACCCATTTTAACCGTATTATGCTTACAGGGAACAACCTGGGACTGAAAAGTGCTGTGACTTCCAGGGTCCACTGTGCATGCTACTCTTCACGGTCCAGTCGCTCGAAAATTTTGGGGATAAATACCCTAATTTCAGGATTGATTGGGTAGGAGAATGAGGAATTTCAAGCAGAATGTTAAGCTTTAGGTCTGAGACTGCGATGTTAATTGAGGAGAAAATGGACAATTTTCCATCTCGGGCATTTGTACAGGAACGAAAATGGGACCAGGATTTAGTGGTGTGAAACCATATTGATGGTCTGGTTATACTCACATTTTACCTAATATCTAAGAACTTACCGCAGGTGAGCCATCAGCAAAACTCTGGTGTGAGGACAACGGCTCTTGTGTGTTTCCCCACTGCTCTGATCTATATTCACATACTAAGATTATGCAAACCCGGTTGCAGTAGGATCCAAGTTGGTCGGTGAACGACATGATCCCGCCTGCAAGGAAACCAACAAAGCGTTACTGCAATCAATGTACACAAGGTGGTTCTCGAAACACAAACAGCTTACCTGCTTTCGCGCATAGCTATGAGACAAGAGAAGCAGCACAACAGAGTGCACTGTAAGAGTACAGGGTCTCCCCCAAAAAGTTGTGCAAGAAGATAAAAACTCCAAATTTCTCAACCAGTTTTTTGAAGCCTTCGAAAGGAACTTCGGTGGACCATGATAATACCCATCCACAAGTTTCTTAAGCATATACATTTCGATCATGAAATCAAACAAAAAAGAGAGCATCAAGAATGTGTGGCTTACTCAGAGCGGTGTGGTGTTGAGTTTGCAATGAGTGAAACCACTTATAGGTACAAAGACAACAACCCACTTACTAATGGGTACAAGCAACAAATGGCATGCTAAGTGTTAATTCCCATATCCCTAACGTCCCTCAACGGACTACCATGTCAACACTAGAGATGTGCACGCAGCATGTCATGGATTTTTTTCTTTTGTTGGT
>JAMKCH010042654.1:0-42109 GCA_023653785.1 Ophioderma brevispina | reverse complement strand
ACTCTTAAATTTCATCATCCCTATGCAAGGACTGACAGTTTTAAGTACATGTTTCATAGATTTCCAGTTTATTTGACAATTTACCATCAGATATTCAGGACAAAGTTCTAGTTAGGCCTGCCATGTTCTTAAATAGTGTTAAAAACATCACTAACTCGTCCAGTTGTTCATGTCAAATGTAAATGGGTGTTTGTAAGTGCAATATATTAGTCTTAATATTAGTTCTAAATTTATTTTTAGATTATTTTATATGAGTTTCATGCTGTGTGGTGATGACGTCAAACGCTCCTGCCATGTTTCCCCTTTGTGTGTTGAAGTGCCAATAGGTAGCCACTCGAGAGTGACTTCATGACACTGTTTGTCTTTCCTGCCAGGGCACTCACTGTTTGTCTTTTCTTAAGTCCTTTCAAGGGAGGGTTTGGTATGTCATAATTCAGACAGCCATGGGTACCCCTCATTTTTTGATATTGATATGTGTTTGTATTATATTGTTTGTATATTATGTGCAATTTTAATGTTTAATGTTATTGCTGGCAAATAAAATGAAAATGAAAATGAAAATTGACAAACAGACCACCAGGCAGTGTACCACCATTTTTTTTATTGTGTATATAATCTTTCTTAGACGGGTTATAGCCCTTAAAAATCTAATCATTGATTTCATACCTGATAAACACCAATTCAATAATTTTAGAATAAACCATGTATTCTTACAGTACAGCGTGAAAAATAACAAGTTTGTCGGTTCTTAGCAGACAGCCTTGTCAAGGCAACTTGGCAATATTGCTTGTTGAAGTCATCGTGTCGGGTCGCAGTACACTGAAATGTCCATTGAAAACTAAAAAACTGCAAATTTAATTAAAAAGTTAGTTTCATCCTGACAAATCCAATCTAATATTGGATTTGTAGGATGAAACTAACTTTTTAATTATCTATTAGACAATCCGGATTGAACGTATTCACGAACTGCAACTTTTTGTTTGGGTTTTTTTACGTCTTTAGGACGTTCTATCCCAGCCATTTTGCACGCATTTTTACAAGAAAGTGTTTAAATGCACAAGAGCAAGACCAAGGCAACAAAAAATTGTTTTGTATTATCCGAAAATACTTTCAAAATTATCGGACTTTGCACATATGATCGAAAAACATGCTTAAGATCTTTTTACGACTCTTTTTGTGCCAACTGTACATTAATACATACACACAATTTACATTCTTTAATTCTTCGAAGCCCAAAACACCAATTAGGGCCGATCCTTCATATAGGATTACTGAAGCTTTTGGATCGTTGCATTAATCAGTGACAAGCACAAACGGTTGACCTACAAGATTGAACGCATACACAGCACCGTACGTGTGTTCCAATTGACGCAGACAATAAGAAGAAATTCATACAACGGCCGGTCCAGACCAGAGAGTACAGTGACCACATCATCCAGGGAAGGCTACCCACAAGCGGCAGAAGCTTCATGGTTTGAGGGAAAGTACCTAGAGAATGTGTTTTCTTACCAAGAAGACAATTAGCAAGATAACGAGGAGTGTTGTGATAGCAACATCTTCCTCTGAATGATTTGCTTGATACGTCTGACATGGAAAGAAGATGTGAAGAAGCAATTTGATCTGATGCAGTAGAGACAATAGGGGCTACTTAACAACTGTCGTGAGAAGTTCTAGCAGGTCTTTAGCCATTTGATAGGGTGTACCTAAACGTATATCGTTATGTGACATGACACGCGAGTGTACACTCGTGCTCAAGTGGGTGCTTACAAACGAGGGGAAAATATAGATGATGGACCTATTGATGTCCACATTAATATGACATTCAGGCGCCCTCTGTTGTTGTTTTCTGGCAGGCAAATATTACAGTCGTTCAATGACAGACCAAATGCTGCCATAAGGGAAAGGATCAATTAACCTCTGTCTTTTGTCTTTAAGTGCATGAACAATACTGGCTCTGTTATTTATCTATCTGCTGTCGCCATATGCTGCTCAAAGAACTCTGCGTTCTGCTCAAGGACATTACCGCCTTATTGTAACAAGAACAAACAAGGTCGTAGGGTAAAAGTCTTTCAGCGTCGCTTGGTCCACAGTTTTGGAACAATCTCCCTCGTACTATAAGAGAAACTGGCAATATCTCTCAATTCGTTTGTTATGTATTGTATCTTAGACTCACTTTTTCCATTGCAATATGGGCTTGTAATCTCTTGCGGCTTTGATCTAGAGGAATAGCGCCCTACAAATGCTAAGTGTTATTATGTTATGTTTATAAAATATGGTCAATAATAAAATTACTTGAGAACTTTCTTGATCTAAATCGGTTACCATAGTGCACCTGGTAGCATTAGCAAGGCATGCTTAATATGAATGTTGGTATTATTTAATTGGAAACCAAGTTAGAGCAGAAAAACGAAAATCACGTGACAAAGGTATAGGGGCTTCTGCCTACAGTTTCTCTCTACACCAACAGGGGGCGCAAAACATAAACAAATGTCACATCCATCTATATATAATATGTATTATATTAGTATTTCGCCGGTTTTCGGCTTTTACGTTTTTTCTTTTTGTGGGCCAGTCGTTGTCCCGCCCCGCGAACGTGTTCTGACGAGAAAAATGGGAACGCGCGACGAAAATTGGAAAAACTTCACAGTTTTTACGGATACGTTATGGTGTTGTGGACATGAGGCTTATGGCTATTGTGTTATCCACAATTTTACACGTGCTCTGGGTAGAGGGATCCATTTTACGCCGCACTAGACTCGCTAAGTGACATAATCATCAATTTTTTGAGGGCTTGCTTATGAAATTTGAAGGTAACCACGGGCAGCACATTATTTCCCGTGTGATTAGAGCCTTCGTATCCAAAGAGAGGCTTGTCTCGCACTTCACTTCAGAAACAATCCCCGAAGAAAGCGTGAACTATTATAATTCTTTATCAGTGGCAGTCTAGTTTGAATATAATCAGCGTGTTTTTTACATTTAGGGATTCAAACAAGTACGACGTTGTTCATCTCCAATCAAGGGATCGGTAAGAATTGTTTATTTTGCTTTTGTTTTTTGTGTTTTTGGGGAGTTTAGCTGTGAGTAGTCCTCGAGCAAAATACTCGTTATGTCTGTAAACCTGTTGGGAAGTATTGTGTGTCTTTACACTTTTCGATGCTTTTTGTCCTTAACACATCTACCGACGTGGTATGTTAATTTATTGAAATTTGGCTGCTGTGAAAATTATGTTTTTAAAATTCAAACATGATCTTTAAAAAAATGATGCTCTTTATGCCTTGGCATTCTTGTTTCCATATTTGGGAAAACCCCTACTCGTTATGTAGCTTTTAAATGGTCGAGCGGACTTTTATACGGGGGTTGCTAATAAAGAAGATATATGATGGGCAAAAATTTAAAATAGTAAGATTTCTACTTTTATATAGTTCGCAAGTTATATTTATTACATTCAGGTTCGCTATTTCATTTATAAACACATTCACAAAGTAATACTAATCATATCATACCAGGTTAAAGACAGTCAATTTTAAAAGCGAACGAACCACGAATAATAATAATAACAAAAAAATAAGAACACCCTCAGCTCATTAAAATGCGACGGTTCCATTCTATCAAGTATCGGCTTGTTGTTATGGACAACAGCCGGCCCCGCGCTTAACGGATTAAGGCATGTGGGACAGCCACAGGTTTGAAAAACTTCGTCAGTCAAAACTTCAAAACACGGGAAACTTCAATGAATCATACTAATATTTTATACTGGATTTATAACTTGTTTGCTGTCAAGAAGACTACAAGGATAGGCATATACGAAGCAGTGGATATTTAATAGCAGATAGATAGCACTCTCTTTTTTTTTTTTTTTCTTTTCCTGAATTTGATGTGATTTTTCTGATTTGTGAATATAGTTTCAACTGGTTTGTGCTCAGTGCCCGTGTTTTTTCTTTGGATTGGAACAGGCATTCATGCATTGCAGCAATTGCAGTGAATCGGGGATATTCAGCGGCTTCAAACCAGCTTAGAAAACATAACGTGTGAGATGGGAGAATACAAAGCCAATATTAAATGTTGGTGGATGTTGGCATTGGTTAATTAATTTATTTACCTTGAAATATATGTGCCAAAAAGCAAATCATCCTCAACGCAGTCATGCATCAGTGCATGTGCATGACAGTGAGTGATGTGATTTACGAACCCACCACTGACATGCCAAACTTGCCTGAAGTGAAAGTGGTAAAAGGTAAGTTTTAATAGACGTTATGTTACTTTTTTCAACAGGTCATTGCCCGGGGTCTATTTATTCAATTTTATTTACAGTGCCCTTAAAATTGCATCCATGAAACAGGAAGTTCAGCTGGATGGGTTGTGATCATGCTGATTGAATTTTGCCGTTGAAAGTTGACAAACACGGGGGCCCTGGTTGTACCAAGCATTTGGTTGTACCATGTGTGTACGATCACTCGCGCAAGGCTGCGGTGTAGAAGTTACAGCGCGCTGCGGTCTAGCGCTCGTTGTTGATTTATGGACAGGAGTTGTTGATGCCAAACCTGTGTCACAGAATTGCCCTAAGCGAATGGAGGGCATTTGATTGTGCTATCTTTTTGATTTGTTGATATCGGTGCAGTAGCTGCGCACACTTGCTTCAGACCTATGCCCGCTAACCGCATTATAACGCGAGTCTCAAAGCCGGACATCGTTTAGTGCAGTACTGTTGTGTGCTCGCACGCTGGATTTGTATAAACACGCGATAGTTCGCATTCAATGCTTATGTTTCCATCAAACATAGCGCGGCCTAACAGTTTTAACAACAACTGGTGTTTGTTTGTACCAGGTAGCATCGCCTCCTTTTACCATTTGCTTTGGGTTTTGAAAAAAATCATTGGACTCTTTGGACAGCTTGCTTAAGTACAGTTCCATCGCCGGCCACAGGGACCGGTCGGTACCGGTTTCAGACATCCTGTTAAGGACACTCTTTAGGGGAGTATCTACGGTGGGTATCCGCGCCCCCCCAGGGACTTCTACCAAACACTTTTTTAGCCCGTTTTTGGGTCCTATAACCACTTTTGAGATGTAACAATTAAATTTCCCGGCCACTCTGGCGATTATCAGGATGGCGTCAAAAATGGCAGCCAAATTAAGCAAAATAAAGAAAGTGGATATTTAATATCCAAACAATGTAATAAATTCATAAAATTAAGGTTCGATATAGCTAACTGGTCAATTGGAATTTAAAATATGGTATTTGAAGTTTTTACCATATCTAAAAATCCAGTGGCGCCCAAAATGGCCGCCCCAAAAATAGGCAAAAGTTTAGAAAATCAGGTATTAATATCAAAACAATTTTAAATTCATAAAAATTAATGTTAAGATTATAGCTACCTGGTAATTGGCATTTAAATATAGTATTTAAAATTGTGTAGTCTAAAAAATCCAAGATGGGCCAAAATGGCCCGCCCAAATTGGAAAAAGTAAAAAGTTAAACGTATTTAATATAAAAAAAATGTGAACAAATTGGTAAAATAATATTTAAAACAGTTGGCCTGTCATGGTCATTTAATTCGATTACATGGATTTTTTGCCATATGTAAACAAATCCAAGATGGCGCCAAAATAGCCGCCAAAATAGGCAAAAATTGAAGAAAATGAGTATTTAATATCCAACATGTAATATTTAAATTGGTTTAAATTAAAATTAGATAAGGTATGATTGGCCATTGGCATTTAATTTCTTGTATTTTGGTGCCATATCCTGAAAATCTGAACGCCCAAGCCAACACCCAAAAAGGTTGCAAAGATAGGTAAATGCAGAAGAAGAAGAAATTGTACACCTGATCGTCAAAAGTGTAGGCAAAATGTTAAAACAATACACCACTCTACCTCCCACGGCTTATTTCTGCACCAGAATGCCACTGATTAAAGCTCAGGCAGTGGATCAAAGCCCAGGAAGGTATAAATAGGTATTTGTGAATGAATCCCTAAAAAAGCATAGCTAACAACCCTGCTAAAGCTAAGCTACTATCATTTGCCAACCAAAGAAAAAGAGGCTTCAGGCACCCTACTGGGTTCCAGATGTTACCCTTGGCCCTGCAGAGAGGGCCGCAAGAGCCATCTGCCCAACCTTGCCCATACATCTTTTGGGTACACCGTTTGGAACGTGTGGAGTCGATCAACCGGCAGCATCCAGCATGTCAGACAAGAAAGCCCCAGGATAGAGCGCCCAAGAAGTGGATTGAGAATGGGTATCATGAAGGACATGGGAAGAGGTCATCCGATCTTAACATTTTGCGCGCTAAGCACTCGGATGCCATTGTGATCCAGCGGCTTTGGTGCCATGTATTAGAGGTCTATAAAGGGCTTCTTGACGTTATGAATAACATGCTTGTGATTTGTACTTGATTTTCCCGTACATGTTTTTTAAGTTACGATTTAGAGCCCTAGCTCAACCCAGCAATGACTTCTCCAAGATTCCTGACCGCTGATCAGACGGGGAGAAAAACTGGTTTTAGGAAATAGATAAGGTATGATTTTTGCTTAAAAAACACACCCGGCCAAGATGTAAACCATTGTCTTCTGATAAACACAGAGATTCGGGGGCCTCTCAATAGGCAGGGCTTGACCTATGAACAATGTGGCCACTGGCCATCGTCAAAAAAAAAAAAACGCCTCATTTGGGGCAGGTCCAAGGTATTGAGTTCCGACAAGGGCTCAAAGTCCTCCGAGGCCAGGTGTTGGAGAGTAGGAGAGGGACCCTTGTGAAAAAAACAACCACATACCGGAAGCTTCTCGCAAATATTCGTAATAGGGACAGAGAGGGCCACACTCAGAGAAACTGTTATACCATCTCTGAAGCGCATGGTGGAAAGCGGAAATGGCAGTTCTAAACACCTGGGCAGCATGTTTTATACGGTTAGGTGTTGTCAGTGGATTAAACCTACTGGTCCGAGCCCACAGGCGCTGCAGAGTCCATTGTCGAGGGAAACTGCTGCTGACAGATTGGTCACATTAGGCGCCACGACCAGCACAGATGTCGGACTGAGACACCTTCTCAAGTACCCTAGGGGGATCAATAGCCACTGGCTGAAATGCGTAACCTAATTATGTTTGACAATCTGGTTATGCGTACCTTCCGACTGCCTTTTCGCACCTCCATGTAAAGTTATGTTGGAAAGTTAGTTATTCAAAAGAGGTTTGCCTGTGCAATACGGTTGTCACCGTCCACGAACAAAGTGCCAGAATCGCTGTCCAAAGTTCCAGCACCGTGATGTTCTGGCGGGCCTGGTTGGTGTCCACCGGCTAGCCTGACATTTGTCAGTCTGAAAAAATTGCCCCATCCGAGCGGCGCATCTGTCGCAAGGTCATGGCGGGGGGCATGATGGGGAAGCATACGCCAAAAGTAAGTTGGGCGAATGCATCCAAGCCATCTTGAGTTCTAAAAATGAGTAGGAAGAACCGCGATTTGCGGAGTAAAAGGATAGGAGTGAACAATGGGCAGTATAGATGAGAAGGTGGGGGATTTGAATTCGCCTCAAACGGTCATTCAATGTAGTGTAGTGAAGCCTACAAAAAGGGAGGAACCATGGCCTATCAGCAGGCTAGCCAACCAGGTTTCCAAAAACCTAGACAAAACTTGTGGTAACGGTTTGCTGGATTTGGGCTATGGATTTCATCTCTGCACCACTGTGCCAACCCTGGACACTCTTGGTACGTTTGTTTACCCTCCCTGTACTGCAGTCTGTGACACCTCCAGAAAATAGGGGTGCTGGGAAGTGTACCAAATGGGATTTGGCATAGTCGATAACAAATCTGAAAAGCTCCACCAAACGGAAAACTTCCTGGACCTTCCGTCTGAGGTGCTTCTAAAAAGTTCCTGGACTTCCGTGTCTGGGAGGATTTTCTAAGTAGTGAAATAATGTATTATTTACCAATTTACACACGCTTGGAGGATGTGATGTGCGGCGTACAATTTTGTGCACTTTACCTATTTTGGCACCACATTTTGGATTTTTAGTATGGCAAAAAATCAAATACTAGAAAATAAATGTCAAATAATGATCGTCAACTATATCTAAATGTCACAATTATTGTTGAAAATTAATACCCCTCATTTCTTTAATTGTGCCTATTTGGTGGCCATTTTGGGTGCATCTTTGGATTTTTTATATGGTAAAAAATTCAAAATATAGAAATGAAATTGCAATGTACACGATTTTTTTAATATTAATTTTACAATTTTATTGACATGTTGATATTTATACCCCCATTTCTTTAATTGTGCCATTTTGGCGGCCATTTGAGCGCAATCTGGAATTTTAGAAAATGGCACAACTTCAAATACTAGAATTGAAATGCCAAGGACAGGCAGCTATATTCCAAAGTAACTTTTATGAATTTCTTACTTGTTTTATATTAAATACCGATTTTTCTTTAATTTGCCTTATTTTGTTTGGCGGCCATTTGAACCGCCATCTGAATATCGCCAGAGGGCCGGGAAATTTATTTTGTTAACATCTCCAAAAGGTTATAGGAACCATAAAACGGAGCTAAAAAAGTTGGTTTGGAGAGTACTGTGGGGGGTAGCGGAAGATACCCTCCGTGATACTGACTATTTCCACCTATACTACTTTCTCCCCCGGATTGATTTTTTGTGGGGTTAATTTTATATGTTCATTGTAAAAGTATTTAACACCCAAATCGTCGTTTTGCAAACGAACGAGTTCCTTTCTTAAAACTCCTCATCACTCTGCTCCACGCACAAAAATGAAAATTCTATGTTCGACAAAACTGTCTCTGCAAACTTCTAGGATTGTCAGTGACTGAGAATTCGAGATCTCAACCGTTTTCTAAATACCCTTTGCAATTGTTTGCTGTGCTGGGAACCATCAAGACCTAAATGTTTTAGATCTTTTATAACTCACGCAAACACATTTTGACAGTGTTGAAGGCCGTCACTTTATTATATGAGAGATTACTGTTGAAGGGGGTGTTGTTCAGATGTCGCTGAATGGCAGCCCGCAAACCACGGTACGTTGGTAGCGCATAATGTTCTCCATTCTTCTGCCGAACAGCACCGTAGAACTCCCGCAGAAGCGCTGCTAAGTCTTCAACGGGAACTAGTGGACTATGGCGAGGTTTTCTTACCTGAGCACCGTCTGGATAAAACACATTAAACAAAATACTCCTAGTCCTATAATCTATATTTAGAACGTTTTGATTTAGATCTACAACAAATACTTTTTTTGGAAATTGGCGTTTAAATCATGTGAAATTATGATCAGAGTTGATTATATTCACATGATCAGAATGATAGGTGAACACACATTTGATAACAACTTAAGTAACTTTAGGGCCAATAGTAGAAAACAAAATTTATTTTCATTTTTTTCGTTTTCTATATTCGTTTCCACTATTTTTTTATTGACTAAGTTTAGTACTACTCTAGGGCCTAGATGGTATATGATGTATATTGCGAAGTTGAATTGCAAGGTAAACACGTAATAACTAAAATTATAAGCTACCTTTTTCTGTATTTAGTTTACCTTTGAAACCTTTGACAACATTTGCGCTCTTTTGGTGGTCTTTCCTCACTCTCTTTTCCAAGTTTAAGAAGATCGGCGCAGAACGAGTTTTAAAGCGTTTTTTTTGAGGCCATCTTCTTCTCCGCCTTTAAGTTCACGCCGGGATGGTGAGGTATCGGCTCTTCGGCACCGAGCATTCTGCTTCTTCCGGCCCAAAGTGATGACATATTAGCTCGGCTTTTCGCGGAGGTACTCACCTCTCATAACTTCGCTGTATTCTTCTACTTCGCCCAGTTAATATTGATGTGTCAAATTCAAGCCTGGGTCCCCTCTGATTCCCCCTTCATCTCTCCATCAACTCTTCCTGCCTTGATATTCACTAGTTTCACTATTGATGATTTTTGGAATGGTATTTGTTGCACAATATTATTCTCAATGCCCGTAAAGTATAGCAGGACGATAGTAGGCATTGTAATTTGTTGTATTTACGGCTTGGATGGCGCTTAATTTCTTGTTGAGTGATAATGAGTGAAACGATTTACAGAGCTGTTATAGCATCAAATTTTTATGACATATAAATTCATTGCACAAGTATTAGTTTCATCAATGATTGGATGATTTGTCTTTTTTAAATCCCTTTTGCAATTAAAAGAAGAAAAGAATTTGATGAGGGAGGTTTCACTCTTTGATTGAAACTGCATTTAATTTTCGTAACATGTACGCCGCGGGGGCCGCCAGCGGTGGTGATACGAGTTGGATGACCATTGTTAATATAAAATTCATTTAAAATGTACTAAACGTTATAATTTTTTGTGCTTTTACGGTCAGTAAAATTTTTTGATGGTAGGAATTCATATTTAACTGTTTTTAATCTTTATCCTGGTTTGTTTCAAATCTGTCAATCATGTCAATATTACAGGCACGTACATGCACCGCTGCAAAGGTACGGGAAAGTGTGCGTAGAGGTGTTTCCAAATAAGGCGCACCACGGTTATATTTGCATATCAACGTGGATTCCTCAAAAAATCACAACCGTGCGGGTCTGCCCAAACGAAAATCCGGGGAGGTTGTTGAAACTTTGTTATCACTTTTTACGGAGGAAAATGGACCTGACCGAAAATGGATTGCACTCCTGTACCAACTCTAGCGTGCTTCCATTTTCGTCAGGCTATCTGACGGGAAATTGGCACTTGACGGAAAATGGAAGCACTAAAGTACAAACTCTATGGATGCTTCCATTTTCGTTAGGCGCAATCTGACGGAAAATGGAAGCACACGAAAATGGACGCACTCCTGTATAATCAATGGATGCTTCATTTTCGTCAGGCCGTCTGACAGGTAATGGAAGCACCCTGTATCAACTCTGGTAAGATCTGTGTGTGTGCTGTGTGTGGTGTGTGTATTTCTGAAAATTTAACCGATCCCTTGCCTGGTAATATAAGCTTCTATTAACCTAACCACAAATATGCACATGGTATAATCTACTGAACGTTTACATTCTTACTGATTTCTTTCTTCGCATGATGTATAAAAAACAAACCCACTATTGATGCTTCCCTTTTCGTCAGGGTATCTGACGGAAAATGGCCACACTCTTTACAAACTCAATGATGTCTTCCATTTTTTCCAGGCTATCTGACGGAAAATGGAAGCCGACAAAATGGACGCACTCCTGTAGAAACACTCTATGAGAAAGACTTTTCTTTATTTTTTTTTGATATCTGAAACTTATAAAAAACGTCCATTGATTGTAATGTGAAGCTTCTAATATCATTCGAACCAATTTGCAAAAGGGTGTATCTACTGAACCTTTTACATTATTAAAGATTTCTTTCTTGCACATCGTACAAACTCTATGGATGCTTCCATTTTCGTCAGGCCGTCTGACGAGAATGGAAGCACGACGAAATTGGAAGTCACTTCCTGTCCACACTCTATGGATCTTCATTGTCGTCAGGACATCTGAAGGAAAATGGAAGCAAGTCAAATTGAAGGCACTCCTGTACAAACTCTATGGATGCTTCCATTTTCGTCAGGGTATCTGACGGAAAATGGACGCTTGACGGAAAATGGACGCACTCCTGTACAAACTGAATGGATGCTTCATTTCGTTCAGAGTGTCTGACGGAAAATGGACGTTTGTGACGAAAAATGGATGCATGCATACAACACCACAATCACCATAACAAACACAACCACAACACACACACACAAAACATCTCCTTTTCTATACCTCACCTCATCTCTCCTCTCTTTCCTCCACTTGTTTATGTGCACACTGACAAGAAGCCATTTTAGTTGTTTATTCACACTAATTTCAAGATCAAGTTGCAAACATCATTTCAAATGGAACTTTTTATTTGTCCATAATTTTAAAAGTCCATGTATGGCGCGGATTTTCATACTGACTGGACTCTTTAAGGGAGGGGTATGGGGTTCTGAAGCAGTGACCTTTGAAGTGATTTTTCTTAATTTTCCTAAATAGTGGTATATACATAGTACAACATCTATTGTGCGGCCCATGTCACAAAGGTTATAAAATGCATGTCAAATTTTTGCGCTGGTTGCCATGGTAACCACGTAAGGCCTCTGATTGGCTAAACACTAGAACGAACGTAACTAATAACAAAACAAGCTATGGGAACGACACGATGGGAGGCATGTGCATGGGGTAAATACGCAGTGAACCTGAAGCGGATTTTTGATGACCGCGCCATGGCAAACCAGGGCGATTCGACCCACCAATCCATAATTTCATGGCGTTTAATTTGAATTGGAACACCAATTTGAAAATCGGGCTTCATGGTTCACTTAGCCCCTAGATGTGGAATATGTGTGCCAAATTTATGTGCATAGCATGTAGCGTTCTCTAGTTACGTACGTTTTCGTTTTGGTTGTTTGCATTCAACGAAACGGGTTATAGGCCTCGAAACATTTAGACAACATTGAGGTTGCTTTTGATGGGAAATATGGATTTTTTTTTTAATTCATTTTATATGACATTATCATTAATTATTACATGAAAGTGGAATCATCGAAATCGGTGGCTTGCATCCATTGTCATGTACTAATTTTTAAAATAATTTTCTTGCTTAAATTATCGCAGAGGGGGTGAGAAAAAACATAAATACATAAAAATCATTTACCCAGTACATTTATATTACTTTAAAAATTATGGACAACGTAATAAGTATTGATTTTACTTCGACTTAGCCAAAAAAATGCGTTAAATGGTGTATACATACTATTCTTTTAAGAATATCTTAAATTAAACCCATTAAATTTTTCACATGATAAAGTATAGGAGACAATGCGTTTTTGGCAAATTTCGTGTACACTGCTTCACTTGGATCGCCATATCTCGGAAACCGAAAGTCCGATGCGATCGAATAATAAAATGCATTTTGTAGATTACAATTACACAAATATAAGCCATGCATTATCCTATTTTGTAAATTGGAACATTTTTACCAATAGTCAGACCCAGTACCCCCTTAATGATGGAACAAGTGAATTTTTTGTTGAAGACATTTTACTTATAATATTGATACCAATACACACGTTTAGTAAATAATCTTTTGTTTTGTCAAGAAGAAAAGAAACCAATACCAACTGAAATGCATGTGTGAATTGTCTTTGCTATAATGAGTTATTGGCCATGGTTACGTCGATGTCAGTCTCTCGCAAATTATTATGGTTTTAGAAGTGGCAAACGATTTTGTGGAGGGTCTCTCGGCAAAATTGACATGATTACCTCTGAAACCCTTGTAGTAGGAAATGTTAAGCTCATGATATACTTCCAGTCGTCAGGAGCGATGGCCGTGCGCACAATAAACACCGCGCAATTTAATGACCCCAAGATCAAGGGTTACGCATGCGGCACGTGCAGAAATCCTCGCTGCGATCTGGAAGTATATCATGGGAGTTAACCCAAAAATAATGAGCCTAGTGGTAACCGTCAACATGTTTGGAGTGGGGGGATAACATGTTAACCCTTTGGTAAATTCATCATTTTTTTGTAGCGTGGCGTCAGACCATTTTATGAGGTGAAATATAGTTAATCCTTTCCATACTGTTATTAATTGGTATTGTGTTCATTGCAACCAGCATGGCATCTACCTTGTTATTGGGGTTTGTCGATATGCTTTCTCTCGAAATGCCTTTGCAATGAATTACAGTGAATCCTGTTATCAGGAAAGTTTGAGCACGTTTCGGTCTCTAGCCACTCCCAAATATGTTTGGAGATCATTCATCGTGATTGAGTTTGGATAATAAAATACATAAAAAATCATTTACCAGTACAATTTAATTCTTGTTAAATTATGGACAAAATATATGAGTATTTATTACTTCGACTTAGCCCAAAATAATGCGTTAAATGGTGTATAAAAATATCTTTTAAATATCTTTAAATATAACCCTTTAGACTTTTTTCCACATGAGTAAAGTATAGGAGCAATGCGTTTTGCAAATTTTCGTGTACACTGCTTCACTTTGATCAGCCATATCTCGGGAACCGAATTCCAATTGCGATCGAATAAAAAGCATTTTTTGAGATTACAATCTACACAATTAAGCCATTGCAAATTATCTCATTTTCGTAATGGAACATTTTTTACGCAAAGTCATACCCCATACCCCCTGAATGATTGAACAATGGTACTTTATTTGTTGAAGACATTTACTTATAATTATGATACACAAACCCGTTTATTAAAACTATATTGTTTGTCACGAAGAAACCAGATACTCAACGATTGCATGTGTGAATTGTCTTTGCTATAATGATTATCTGGCCATGGTGTACGTCGAATGTCAGTTCTCTCCGCATTATATGGCTAAAGTCGGCCCAAACATATTTTTGGGGGTCTCTCGCAAAATTTGACATGATTACCTCTGGAACCCTTTGTAGTAGGACATGTAATGCTCATTATATACTTCCATCGCAGCGAGCGTGATTGGCGTTCGCAATACCGATTTTGACCGCCAGATCAAGTTTTACGCATCTCACGCGCGAGAAATCGCTCACTTGCGACTGGAAGTATATCATGGGCTTTAACCCAAACTCATGAGCCTAGGTAACCGTCAACATGTTTTTTTGAGTAGGGGGAGATAACATGTGTAACCTTTGGTAAATTCATCATTTTTTTGAGCGGGCTAGACATTTTAATGATGTTACATCGGTTCATCTTTCCAGGTACTGTTAATAATTGGTATTGTGTTCATTTCAACCAGCTTGCATCTACCTTGTTATTGGGTTTCGATATTCTTCTTCTCGAACATGCATTTTCCATGATTACAGGAATCCCTTATCTGAAAAGTTTGAGAACAGTGCGTGTCTCTGCCCTCCCAAATATGTTTTGACAGATCATTTCATCGTGATGGTAGTTTTTGGATAAATAAAAGCTCAGAATAAAACCTGATGAGCAACAATGATGAAAGGTGGATAGGGAACAACAACAGGAGAGATTACCTGACAATATTGGTAGAGGATTGGTATAATATATAAAGCGGTAGTTATCTTTTCTTACGGATTGGTGTCTGTACATTGATTCTAGTCATTTCTTGTTTTTCATCAGAAATATGCGTCCGTACGTTTTTGTTACCGATTCTTTTTAAAGTCTCCCCTTTTTAAAAAGCGTAATTCTGCCATCAGTAAAATTCAGGTATCTTGGCGTTTATCACTCGCCGGGATCAAAATCATCCAATCTGTCATTTATTTGCCGTTTTTTGTTTTTTTTTCTATCTGCCTGTACAGTACCAGAGCGATTCCAATAGTTCATCAGCTCAACCAGTTTTGGAGGGTGGTACCGGTGCCGGAATAGTAACATTTGTCATCATAACTAAAATCAGCCATTAATGTCATGAGGTTCATGAACAGCGTGATGAAAAAATTAAAAGTGGTTGCAATTTTCCTACGGCGCCATTTTCCCAAATGGCCGACTTTTCAAAGGCAAAAGTCCTTAAAATCATATTATAATAGGCACATATGGAGAAAAATTTTTGTTAACATGTATGTTTTCTGGGTCAAGGAGTTCAATTAAAACTATTCCCCAAAAAGTGTCCAATGAATATGATAGTCATAGCTTTTTGCTTAGGCCGCCATTTTTCGCAAAATGGCCGACTTTTCAAAGGCAAAATTCCTTAAAATAATATTATTATTTTTTTCAAATTACTAATTTTGTGGAAATGTATGTTTTTTCTGGGTCAGGAGTTCAACAAAACTATTTCCAAAAACATTTCAGAGAATTGATCAATATGGAATTTGCCTATGCCGCCATATTCCAAAGATGGCCGACATCTACTGACAAAACCTCAATTCTTACTTATAGCCCAATGGAGACAGTTTTGATGTCAAAATGAATGTGTTTTTTTTTTTTTTGGTTTAAGCAAGTTACATTAAAATCTTCACAAACTCCAGATTAATATAAAAGTAGTGGGTTTTGCATATGCCCGCTGCCCCCCCTTTTCCAAGATGGCTGACATAGTCTAGTCTAGTGGCCCAACCGCAGATTTCTGGAATTGACCTGGAAGTATCGTCCACACAATGTTTTTGATGGTTTCTAGCTCTTCAGCTAAACCTCTGATTATTCAATATCTGCATGATGCCACTGCAGCACCCTTGAGCCTTTTTAAAATTATATCCAGATGGCCGCCAAGAGGGCCGCCAGGACATTTAGGCCCATATCTCGCTTCCTGGCTACATAAGGTGGTCTTGGTGGCCTTGGCTAGGTGGGTTTTAAGGTCAATAAAATACTTTTTCTCATTATCGAACAGTTGACATCCTTCGCTGTACAATTGAAAATCAAGATGGCTGCCAAATGCTCCTTACAACCACAAAGAGTTATATCTCCACCTCTGGAGCAGCTATGATACTTTTTGTGGTTTTGAGTAGGTTTTGGATGCGAAGAACTTTTACGGGGGGGCGGTACCGGGGCCTTAGTTTGCATGAAAACACTTCCATTTATATAGAATAAAACAGGGTTCTGAAATATCTATATATCCAACATGAGTCCTACTATTAGAATACATATAATGATGAAGAACGGCGTGAACTTGTACTTAGCATGTTAGAACTTGTACAGTTGCCAATACGTGTACATGTTTCAAGGTGTGTTCTCACTGTGAATTCAAAACCCCAACTAATCTTTGTGTGTGATAGAAGATCAAGGAGAAAACGATACCCGGGGGTTACCCGTTAATATAGTGTGTGAGGTCAGAGTTTTCAAGTGAACTTTGTGAACGTAACATTATAAGTGAAAATGCTAAAAAATCAATTAAAATGTCCTTAAATCTATGGCTGAATACTCAATACTAAATGATGAACACCAATTCAATTTGTCACTTATTCTATGGTTCCTCCTCTTCTCTTCAACCCTCTCCACCGCTTTCCTCGCAGGCCCATTCATACCATCGTTTTGGACTTTACCATCCTATTACAACTCACAAAATATAGTGCAAGCCAGCTGGGCAAAGAACATTCTGCATTTTGGGTGCGGATCACGGAGGAGTAGCTGTACATGCACAGTGAATGTACTTCTGGAAGTGTTGGTAGAACATCACTTGGCACTATATCATGGGTGCCATGGACGTGTTTGGTTTGTCTTTGACCCATCCGAGTGCATGGATCCAATAGGGTGCATCTTCATTTAACGATGACTTCCAAATATATACTACTTGCAATGGGCATGTTGAAATTCCCAAATTTCTGTGGAATCCTTGCTTGTAGTTTGGTTGCCAAGGCTTTATTATAATCCCCGATGATGTTTGGTATTTGGCTTTTTTTGTTGCCCCTCTTGACAATCATGTATCATATCCAACATCGGGGCATTTTCCCTTTGGTCTTTGCTACCATAGCACACTGCCAACAAATGCTGTAGCAATCTGTAAGGACGTCATCCATCTGGGCACCAATAGTGCCAAAAGCTTATCAATGTTCAAGCCTTTCAAGCACTTTAACTACAGTTTGCTTTGCTAATCATCGCCCCATGTGAGCTTCGGTAAGCACCAGACACAACATGAGCTGTTGGCACTCTGGCGCTATCCGCCTGCTGCTTCTGGGCATTGCCCCAATGTCTATCTTGGAGGCTGGGATCTCTGGTACCGTCCATCAAGAGTTGACAAAGTGAGTTTACTGAGAATGCACAAGTACATAGCAAGATGAAACATCGGTGTCATCACAATGACTTTGAATGCAACGTGATGCCTAATTGGCAACAGTTGCAACTTTTGGGGTATAATAACATCAGTCATGATGTGTTTTGATATCAGTACACTATCTCACAAGCCCCTTATTGTTTCTTGGATCAGCTGGTTCTGTCCACTACAAGTCTTGGTAGTTTTTGGTATGGAGCTTGTAAGGCTCTTGGCACTGTTGTACAAATCGGTTATAAAATCTGAACTTTGGTTTCAAGTAACAATAAAGGTCGACCTGCTGAGGTGGCAGAGATATTTCGACTGAATTGGTGATTCCTGCTTGCTTGCTAGCCAGCACTATCATTTCTAGTACCACCCCTGATGCTGCTTCTTATCATGTCCAACACAGTGGTTCTCCAATATGATTCAAGCAGGGGTTTGACAATATCTGGGCTGTCTCAATGAGTCTGCAAGTCCTGTCTGCAATGTTGCCTCCAGCTTAGGCCCGATCCAAGAGATTGTCCAAGAAGTAGCATCCGATCTCGCATTTGCAGGCAGCCCAACCTCCGAAAGAACCCAGATCGGCCGACCCTGGTTTCCAGCCTGCCGAGACACCGCCACTCAGTCCACGAGGATCCAGCCCCAGCGGAATAACGCTCACAGGTTCACTAACACAAAAGACGCCACTTGGTTGATAACAAGTCTATTCCTCCACAAGAGGCGACACCTCTCTCAAAGGCCCTAGAGACTGCTTTAAGGTGTTGGACTTTTCTTAAGAAACGCTCTCTGGATTTAAGGCAAGGCGGTTAGCAACTGGGTTCCTGTCCAGACCTTGGGTACTCACACAGATACCCAACGCTATGCTCCCGCAGGCCCGCCACACCACGACGGATGTCCCGGCGAAGCAACCTCCGCCAGGATGCACAAGTTGTCCGTTGTTGTTGATGCTGTGTGATTAGAGCGGTGGAATAAAGATACACGTCTCTTCCTTTTACCCTCAATTTGCCCATGATTTATTACAGGGAGCCATTGACGAGTCCTAACACAGTCTATTTAATAATTTGGCCTTTGGATGTTCCATGCTTGAGAATCAAGTTTCTTCTGCCCATCAGGGGTCAGTTTTATCAAAGAAATTGATGACTGCTGATGTTTTCAATCTTGATAAATGACGCTCCTACAGTCTCAGTAAGCTCACTTGTTATCTCTTGATGGCGGGGTAACAGCTCCCAGCACTCCATGATAGACATTTCAGGTCACTGCAAGTAAGCATGTAGAGAGAGTGTCACAAATGCTCGCTGCTCTTGCTTTGTCTGCTTGCGATACCATAGCTGACAGAGTTGGGCAAAGCAAAGGTAGTGAAAATGCTTTTGAAAGGTTTAAACGTGATAAGGCTTGGCACAGAAATCTATTGATGTGTTGCGGCACATGTTGCATTCGATATGATCCGTGGTTTGGGCAAAGTGGCAAAAAACATCAAAGCTAAGGTTTGCCACCAACTACAGAGCTAACTACAGAAGCATTCACAGAAATGTCAAGCATGCCCATTTGTAAGTATGAAGTTGGAAGGCCATCATTAGATGAGAACCCACCCCTCCTGAATACCTGCACCTATGGAATGGCTCAACCAAATAACTATCACTATCATATTAATGTTACACTATTTTGGGAAAGTTTAATTGACTCCGTTTGACCCGAAAACTACATTGTTAACACAAAAATTGTCTCCTCTCATGTGGCTATAAACGATTTTTAAGGATTTTGCCTTTGAAAAGTCGGGCCAATTTTGGAAAAAGGGGGCCTAAGCACATAGCTTGACTATCATAGGTCCCTCGGACACTTTTTGGCATAGTTTAATTATGTGAAGCACTCCTGTACCCCTGAAAACATGCATTTTAACACCAAAATTTTCATCGCACATGTGCATATATATGATTGTTTAAAAGGACGTTTGCATTGGCATAATTCGGCCATTTTGGAAATGGGCGGCCTACGCAATAGCGTGAGATGGACTATCATATTCATCGACACTTTTGGGGATAGTTTAATTGAACTCCTTGACCCATAAAACATACATTTTAAAACAACCAAAATTTGTCTCCACATGTGCTATATCTATGATTTTTAAGGACTTTGCCTTTGAAAAGTTCGGCCATTTTGGACAAATGGCGCCGTACGTAAATGCCACCACTTTTAAAATTTTGTCCTCATGCTTTCATGAACTACATGACCCAATGGTCGATTTAAGCTATGATAGCAAATGTTATTATTCCGGCCCAGGTTGCTCCAAAATCTAAGCATCTTTTTTTCAATTTCACCCCATGCCTGCAGCCCCTACAAGGACTTTGCTCAATTCAATGTGTGTATTCGCCTGCTACCCTCCAATTACGTGTCATTATGTTTTGTCCTTGAAAAATACTTGTGACCCTTTTCCTCTCGATCAAAAACTAACACCAACCCACACCACCGCAATAAGTGGATCCGGTTTCCTACCGGAATCATTTTTTAACCGAAATTCCTATCCCACAATGCACCAACGATGTACGAGTAGATAAAATAAATAGCGCATATATATTCTATGGTGTTTTTGTCATACGGTCATTTTTCTGTCATAACTGTGCGAAAACCGTTTGCTGTACATAAATTTTACCAGTAACGAGTACTCTTTGATTGCCTTGTAATTTTTGCGCCACAAAATGTGCGCGTAGTTTAAAGGAGGCGCACTAAACCGCGAGCGTACATGGAGTGATGCATATCTACTCGTACATCGTTGGTGCATTGTGGGATAGGAATTTCGGTAAAAAATGATTTCCGGTAGGAAACCCAGGATCCACGTATACCACGTACATCCGAACCGATGTAGAAGTAATCATTGTCCGCCGTACTCATAGTCCGGCTACAACGGTAAAGGATAGAGCACTCGATTCAGTTGACTCTTCACGCAACATTAGTTTCTCGCTTTATTCCGTTGTCGTCTATGGAGCCCGGACTGTGGATCCCGGCGGACTATAATTACTTTCACACATGTACGCTATATTTAAGAGAGCAAGATAGACACTTATTGTTGTTGGACGAATACCCCAATACTCTCTAAATGTAAACGAGTGAAAATTTCACTCTCCCAACCCCTGAAAGTTATGTTACCACATATCTTAAGATAAGGACATACAATCAACAAAACACGATAAAACGGCTCAATGCACCATGATTCAATTACTCAAATTGAAATCATCAGCATATTACAGTATAAATAAAATAATTATTCTTTATATTTGGAAATAAGTTCACTTTTAATTGTTTGCGAAAGTGCATACACACTGCAGTGTTGCCAAAAATTATCAGCTCAATACGAGGGCAGACGCCCAAGTCGCCGAAAAAATAAAAAGCGCTCAAAATTGAAGTTAGGGAGCATTTAAACCATACTTTTTGCGTTAATATCATTTGGACCCGATCTATTTCACTTGAACAAAATTCGAAACAAATTAATTTCTCAAAATAAGCGGAGTGGGGGCTCGAACTTGCGCTGAGGAGAGATTAGGAAGTATTCTTAACCACTTAGACTATACTCTGTTCGATCTCAAGTTTGGGGGTGACGTCACTGTGCGCGTTCGGTTTTGCACCTGAGAAACGCACGCGTCGACCTTGGAATTGCAGCATTTACGCACGCGACCAAAGGTGGCGCAATCCAAACGCTAAAGCGAATGCAAAGTCGCGTCATGACGTCACCCCCAAACTCAAGACCGAACAAAGTATAGCGAGGGATTTGTCGGGATTTTAATTCAATATAAACCTTCACAGAATAAAGGCAGACTCATGCATATATATACAATACATACACGTAACAATAGAAACGATCAACATCATGCCATTAAGTGAAATGTGGCTACTAAAGCTGATACCGTGATACATGAAAGTTAACTAAGGAAAGAAATTTCGCTTCCGGTTGCTTACTCTCTTCTTTTCTTTTTATTATATTGCCACTGATTGACAGCAGCCATTGTCATCCGTCATACACGGCTGCACACTGACCCTATGGGCGGTGTTCTTAATTGATGCTTGTTTGCAGCAAGAACATCTTTGTGTGTGTAAGAACAACTTAAAATCTATTCAATTCGTATTTCCACCACTGGCGAGTGCCAAATTGTGTAAAACGTTTTTCTATGGAGTGTGAACTGCGCACCATGATGAGATTGCGATTTATTCCCTATTGAAATATGTGTTTACACAATTTGGCACTCGACGACCCTCTTATATCTATTTTTTTACAATGTCGCCTGTTGTAGTCAAAAAGTCGCGAATTCGCTGTGGGCCTTTGCAGTAGCGAAAGTCGCCCATTTGGGCTACCAAATCGGGGATTTGGCAACACTGGTGATTGCACCGGCTTTTTTAGGCGTGCGTATGTTTGTGCACTACTTCCTTATCACCGGGGCTCGCCGGCGCGCGGTAATTGGCTGAGAGAAATATGTAAGTAGACTAGTGTGTGACATCATCCTAATTATAATTATCGCGTGGAAGCTTCTTGTAATGGTCTGCATTTGCCATTTTAGTGAATTATATGTTAAGTATTAATGACCCCACAGGATTTGTAGACCATTGTTACATTTTGACATCTAATTACGTGACCTAATGGTGAAAGGGTTGCAAGCATTATAATTTCTTGCCCTTTGAGACATTATGAAGAATCATATTCGGAGCATTCTGAAAAATTTACCCCATGATGACCTTGAACCTTTATTGCCCTATAATCATTAAACTATAACCCGCATACATATGTGGACACTGAAACATAGTTAATATGGACATGGAGTTATTATTGTAAACTGCTTACTATAATAAATCCATGCATGCCTGTCACAAAGGTATTGTGAATGGCCAGGAGTACCGAGTCTCGCACCTCCTTTGCCTTTGACTATTACATTCCTGTATGGAAAGTAGTGTGTCATTCTTCCTCTTCACCTTTCAAAGATCCATATAAAACATGTTCTGTCATTTGCTTAACTTTAAAACTCATAACAAAGATTATATATAGTGTGATTTGGGATGTCAATGAAACAGTTCCGTAGGATTTTGGTGCTAAAGTTGATTTTCTTGCTGTTTTTCATTCAATAGGGACCAGACAGTCAGAAAATGATGGGGTGCAAATTTTCGGACTGCTTCCCCCTTCCTCAAGGGGAAAATGTTACTACAGGGAAAAAAATTTAAACTCGAGTCAAATTGGGTTTAATGTAAATTAACATGTTCGTCTCTTTATAAGGATTAGAAAAAATATATATTTGCCTAGGTTAAAGCGCTATAGCCCCTTAATGGTTCAAGGTCATCCTGGGGTAAAATTTACCCAATGCTCAGATTTTATTGAAACTGTCGATAAGTTGTTTGTATTGTCTCACATGATCCAAAAATGTATTATTTTACAGTGTGTGACATAGCAAAATGTCGCAAGGGTCTACATAGTCTATGGGGTCACCAAAATTCTCCCTGGATATTGCAATGGTGATTTCCCCAAATCAGTTAAAATGCATTTCCTGTTTCAGTATGAAACAAGGAATGATTTGACACCACTTTCAACAACATCGGAGCATTTACCCCCAGGGTGACCTTGAACCAATATGGGGGCTATACCGTTTTAACTAAAGTTTGGAACCTAGGCAAATATATACTTTTTTCTAATCCCTATGAGGAGACGAACGCGTTAGTGTAAATTAAAACACAATTTGACTCGATTTTAATTTTTTCATGTACTAACATTTCCCCCCTTGAAGAAGGGGACATGAGTCCCAAAATTTGCACCCCTATCATTTTCTGACAGTTTAGGCCCTAATGAAACCCAAACAGCAACAAAATCAGTTTTATCATGAAAATCCTACGGGAATACACACCAAACCACACTAATACCTTGAAAATCCACATGCCACACCTTCTTGCACTTTACTGCACTTCGACGACCCTTTCCTCACTCTTCCTTTCTTTCACTTTCGTACAACCCTTTAACGGCTAAGATGTTGCTATAAGATGGTAAGAAACGGCAGAGTAGACACATGGCATCTCTTCAGCCTCCCACAGGGACGTAGTTTATCACAGTGATATTGTGATTAACTGGGGATACCTGGTCTAGTACATCCTCTGTCTTTTCCGAATCTGTTCAAGTATGGAAAGTAATTTGCTATCCTTCCTCCCCATCTTCCCTAGCTCCATATAAAACACGTACGTGATTAAATTTGCTTAACATTATAAAAGCAAAAATATAATAAAGGTTAACATTTTTCGTACCTCGAAAACCAGCGCCTTACACTTTTCTAGCACTGTGCTACACCTCAACGCCTATTTCTGACTTAACTGCTTTTTCGACAAGAGCGCAGATCTTTCTTCAGCCTCCCGACATGGAGTCACAATTCTATTATAATGATGATGACTGGAACTATCAAGCTCACACCTCTTATACGACCTGCACTTCCTAGCCTTTATACTCCTGTCCAAAAAGATATGATCCCGGCGGACACACGGCTTCTCTCCAATCTCCCACAGTGGATATCATATTATGAATGCCTGGGAATACCGAGTTTCACAACTCCCCAGTCATGTCAGCGGCCCTTCCCTTTAATATCCTCCATGCACTTCAAAACTTTTTCCATTGCTGCGTCTCGTTTTCGTTAATCTTCGTCCTCCGTTTTTGTAACACAAGGTACAACAAGAGACTCCCCGAGTCCGCATATATTTTGTATTTTTAACACTTTAAATACTTCGGTAATTCCGTACCTATCATTCCTATAAGCTCATGTAGTTTTACCGATTTAAAGGGAACATAAACGGAATATTTAATCCCGTATAACTTTCCGTAATTTTAATTTCTTCTAGTATTTTTGTAAAATAATACTTTTTTTATTTTTTTTATTTTTTTTATTTTTTTTACCTTTTTTCTCAAAAAGTATTCCCTGGGTAACCCGTAGTTCCCGTATTGTCCACATATTTTTCTCATAACTCCTCAAACTCCCCATATAAAGTTCTTGCGATCCGGTAGTTTAATGCCCCCCCCCCCCCGTCCAACATACCCGACTCGTATTTTCTATTCCTAGTTTGCAACTTATCCCTGTACTTAGGCTATAGAGTTCCCTATTTTCTAAATATTAAAACGGCAATATTTCATCCCTTTAATTTTCCTATATTACTTTTTTTCTTATCAAAACTCTTTGGGGTAACCCGTATTATCCATACATACGCACAAAGGAAATACCGAACGTGTATCGCAAGCCATAAGCATGATAAGCGTATTGCTGCCAAAGCGTTGCGAGAAGTAGCAACGCGTGCGACATTTCGCAACGCTTTGCGACATGTGTTCAGCAACGCGTTGCGGTTTCGGCCAATCAAAATAATGATTTCTGTGACGTATTTCAAAATAGACCCACAACGCTTGCTAGTCTTTGCACGTGTTGCAAAACCTTCACAACGCGTTGTGAAGGTTTACAACGCGTTGTGAAGCTGCAACGTACGCGTTGTGATGGCTTGCAACGCGTTGTGAAAGCCATCAGTCATAACGTATTGCCGCAACGCGTTGTGGATCTATTTTTTGAATACGTCACAGAAATCATGATTTTTGGACTTGGCCGACCGCCGCAACGCGTTGCTGAAAGTCGCAACACCGCGTTTGGCTCACTTTCCTCTCAACGCGTGCGGCCAAACGTATGGCCCTTTGTGGCTTGCCATAGACGTGGTTCTTGACATTTCTTTCTTCCGTATAAACACCGTTTGCACTATAAGGAGCTTAATTACGCGGAATCATCAATTGCCACGCGTAACCGCCCCGTCACAACGCACACCATACTTATAAGGAGGTTTTTTTGCGTACCGAATAGCTGTTATCGTCTCGCGTAATCGTCGTTGCCACGCGTAACCACCCATCGCAACGCACCACGCATACGCGCCGCTTAGTAACTCGTAAACACAAAGGTAATTTATCTAGCACCCGAGCACATTTTCGTTGATTTTTTCAGTCCATTTCGAACGGACTTCGTCCAAATATATGCGCTAACCGTCCGGTATCCCCCGCACCTTTCACGTGAATTTGGCGCACTATGAATCAAACTGACGCGCTTTTCAAAGAAGAGCGGGGCGAGGAGGGTATTGGTATAGAGGAAAGAGGGAGAGAGAAAAAAAGGGGAAGGAGGTAGAGTTTTTATGGAGGGAGGGAATAAGGGAGAGGCGGTAAAGAAGTAGAAGGAAAAGAGAGACTTAAGGGGGGAATCACAGTTGGTACGGGGAAAAGGGCATGCAAATGGAGGGTGAAGACGAGGGGTGTGAAGGATGAAAAGAGGTGAGTGAGAGGAGTGGAAAATGGTGGTGGTGGGAAAAAGAGAGGACACGGCGCAAGAGCTGGCGAGAAGGGAGGGGACAGAGAGGATCGAATCAGGGAGGAGCGCGAGCAAAGAAAGGGAGAGGTGGGTATGGGCACCAGGTGGGAGGGAGAGGACACAACAAAGGAGAAAGAAGGTGGAGGGGTAGAGGTTGGGAAAATAGAAAGGGTGTTGTGGGTTATGGAAAATTGGAGTATGTGGGGGGGTATGAAAAAAGGTGTGGGGGGAGGTGAGTGAGGCGGGTGAGGCGGATGGGGAGGGGAGGGGCGAACAAGGGGGCGTGGGGGGGCACGGGCAGGTATAGGAAGGAAAGAAAAGAGAATTGAGAGGAGGGAGCGTAAAAAGTAAAAGCGGAGTTCAAGAGGAAGGAAAAATGGGAAAGAGGCATCGAAAAGATAAGGAAGATGAATATGAGAAAGGGGGCGGCGGATGAGAGTAAATAGAGTGACGGAATGGGAAGAGAAGAGAAAAAAGGAGTAAAGCAGTATGAAAAGGGCAGAGGGAAAGGCAGAAAAAAAGTGTGAACACAGGAAGAGAATAAATATGAGATGAGAAGAAGGTAAAAAGGTTGAGGAAGGATAAGTGAAAAAAATGCGTAGGAAAAGAATGATTAATATGGAGAAGAGAAAACTTATGGAAGATGACAAAGAGGAAAAGGGGAAAGTGGGAGATAGACGGGTGGAATGAGGTAGAAGTGAAAAAAACCCTAGGTGGGGGGGAATAAAGAATGGTGGATAGAGAGGTTAGGTGTGAGATGGGTGGAGGGGAGGGCGGTGTTAAAGAAGGTAAGAAAAAAGATAAGGGAGTAGGCACGAGGGCTAGGAGGGGCTAAGAGAGGACGAAGTAGGGGGGGGGAGGAGACGACAAGGAAAATAGAAAACGAGGATGGGGAGCAGAAAAAAAGGGGAGAATTGAAAGAGGAGAGGTGTGTATGATTAAGTGGGAGGAAAGAGGAGAAGAAATGAAGAGTATGAATAGCAGGAGATGGGGAAGTGTGAGCGAAAGAGAATTGATGAGAAGGGTTGAGTGTGAGTGTCGGAGGAACAAGAAGTAGGTTAGGGAGGGAGAGGGAACGAAGAGGCGGAAAGTAGATAGGCAGGGGGAAGAATGAGATCTGCGAAGAGATAAGAAAGGGTGGGGAGGGAAATAATGCAAAGGAGGGGAAAGGGAAATGTGGAAGGGATCTGACCAAGATACAGGGGAGTTGAGGGGAACAGAAAATAGAGGAAAACAATAAACCCCACTAGTGGAAAGGTAAGGGAGAGGAAACAAAAACGGAGGTTGAGAAAGGGGGGATAGGAAAGACCTAGAAAGAGCAAGAAAAGGTGAGAAATTGGGAGAGGCGGGGGTGGGGGTGAGAAGAAGGATCGGTGGGGAAGGGGGGCAGAGGAGAGGGAGTGGGGGGAGAAAAAACTGAAGCAAGCGGGCAGACATATTGAGCGAAGAGGATAGTTACGGGAGGAAGGGGACGGGCTGTGAAAGAGGAAAAGGGATGGGATACTAAAAGAACGATAGGGGGAGAGTAGTGGAGAAGAGGTAATAAAGAGGCAATGGGACATAAGATTAGCGGAGAAAAGAGACAAGAAACGGCACGGGAACAAAGCGGTTGATTAAATAGAGGGGTGGACACAAAAGGAGAAACGGAAAAGAGGGATAGGAAGGGGAGGGGGGACGGGGTTGGGGAGAGTGTGAGAAATGAAGGTGGGTCGTAGTGATGCGACAGGACGGGGAGAAAGGAGGTGGATGGAGGGAAGTGGCGGAAGACGGGGGAAGTTACAGACTGTAAGGAGGAATGGAAAGAAAATAGAGGAAGTGATCTCCCCTATCCTCCCTCGCACTCCCCCATTGGCAATTATAGTAAGATTTACAATAAGCAGTTGGATTTCCTTAAGAATTTGTAGAAATTGAGTCCAAAATTTATTTACTTTACTTTTTGAGATATCAAAAATTTTGATTACTTACTTTTTGAGATTTAATTTTTTAAGTGGATAAAATTAAATATCGCAGCTTGAGGAAACCAAGGATAAATAGCATTAAGAAATAACACAAACATTTAAAGTCGCGAGCTACATTTTTCGACCATAACTTTTGAACACAAGCACCCATGTTGTCAACAAAAAGCACATGGAAAGGATTTTCTCCTATTTTAAAATTTTAAATGTTCAATTTTAAAGCTCCTCCAACCCCCTATTCCCCCCTTAAAACTCGTTAACTTTAAAATACAAAGGATTATATACCTGGAACATCCGCATCTAACACTTTCTTGCACTTAATTTCTCTTCAAACAGCCCTTTTTTCATTCTCTCCTTTCATTCCTTCTACAACTCAAGGCAACGTCCGCCTTGCCTTTGATGTGCTGCAGATGGTACAAAAGGCATGGTGGGGCTCTCACCAGATTCCCACGGAAATCACAATGCTATTTAATTAACTGGGAGTACCGAGTCTCGCACATCTTTTGACTTTGCTACTCCATTCCCGTATAGAAGTAATGTCCAATCTTTCTCTCCGTTTTTCCTAGACCCCAAATAAAAAATTTGCACCTTTGCTCAACATTAAAGCATAAAGGTTAACACATTGCCTACCTCGACAAACAGCGTCTTAATACCACTCCAAAAAGACGTGATACGATGGACATGTCGCATCTTTCCATCTCCAACAAGGATATAATAATACTATTATGATATGATACAGACGTTTGCTTTTCGCCCTTCATTTCTATTTCACACCGAGCGATAAGGTGGACACACGACATCCCTCCGTATGGAATATCACAAATCTATATAGTATTTATTTCACAAGATTTCTCTTCCTATTCCAACTGGGATCATAGATTGGTTCAACCTTCGTCAAATTACACAAGTAAACAAGATTCTTTCCTTTACCTAACAAATAAAAAAACGAACCATAAAGATAACATCTGTTATAATGTCCCAATAACCTGGTATCGCCTGGCTGCTCATTTATTTTCTTTCAGCTCTTTCGCCACTTTTGCCTTAATGATTTAACTGCGAGAGTGCGCATGGTGGATACACGGCATCTCTCGTCCTCCAACAGGAATGCCACAATCCATGTATTATGAATGGCTGGCAGTATCGAGTCTCTCACCAGGTGGTGAAGCCCATCAAACCAGTCGTCCGTGCGTGCGCTGACATTTTGAATATTGCACGGAATATTTATTATTTTGGTTGCTTGTATCACACATAAGGTCAATTCGATACAAAATCCGGCAAAATATCAGTTTTGGATGTTGGTGCTATTGGGTTGTTTCAATTTTGTCCTACCCATGAACACACACCAATGAAAGACGTCAGTCGTCTTGATTTAAATCAAACCGCCTCAATGATAACATCTTTTCACCTAAGCGGACGCATTGCATTATGAGAAAAAGAGCATCTGAGCACAATGATCTAGTGCACTATTATACCTGGCCACCTCTAACACATACATCATTTTGTATCACTACCGTTAGTGTAATATGCCAAACGGCACCCACATTATGTGGAAAAGCGAGGCAGCCATTGCTTTCTATTGTTGGTACCTAGGTTTTCTTTGTGGTCGGCAAACATGCGAGACATAATTTCTAAGATGACGTAACGTTTTGCCTCCTCTATCTATAGAACCGCTTTGCTCTCACCGTCTTCCCTTTTGTTATTCCAATCATCTTTATAAAAAAAACACGTACATCGATAAAGAATGGACATAAACCCAAGACAACAATGGCCTTTACTAACCAGTGACAAAGAATTATTATTCAAATACAATGCGAATCAATAAAATATAAAAGTTTTATGTGCATTTAATTGCACGGAATAGTGACCATCACGGGCAAACTTTCTAAAAAAATCGGAATATGATTTATTATTTTTTTAATGAATGAATTGAAGTCCGGACCGTCTAAATTCCAATGAGGTTCTTTTCGAGCACAATAATTAATATGAATAGCTGAGGACGACTTAGTAATATCATATCGGAGTTAGCATATTCTTTAATCAGCATTTAGTTTTCACATAATTCATCTAGCCTGATTTTTTTTAGCCTCGGTAACCACCCTCTCGATCCAATTTCAATCATAATGGAGTAGAACATTGGTACCACCCCCCCCCCCCCCCCCCCCCCCCCCCCCCCCCCCCACCCCCCCCCGCCCCTCATTGGTAGCCGGCGTCCCTAATATCATAAAGGTTTGTTCATACATACTAAACTGCAACGTGCGTTGCGGTAAATTGCAGTGCTCAAATTACGGCCTCTGTCCATGTATGCATGCGGAACTGCAACGAGTAAATTTATTTTAACTGCAGCTGAGCAGGTTTTGCGTGGAGTTTTTCTGCAGCAAGTGATCGATATATCGTCACTGCACCAGCAGTTCAGTGTAGTAATGAACTAGCTTAAGTGATGCGTACTGTGTCTACCTTTCATAAGCAGGGCCGCATCGATATTGGTCTCAAAATAGACAATCACTCGACGATGTAACCTTTTTTTGGTTGATGGCTCAAGAATAACAATATCAGGCGTTTGTGAGGTTGAAATAATAATTGACGGTGGAATAGTTCCCCCACATACAAGTGACCGCAAGATTTCAAGATTTCAAATTCCTTATTCAGCATAACATACGTACGTGACAAATGTATAATCCATTAATTAAAATAAACATAATAAATAAAGTATCAATTATAAACTGTACTAATGAGCAGGTGCGGAAAATGATATAGTAGGACCAGTAATGGACAGCCCGATAGGGCTTATAGTTTTTGCTGGCCCTGTAAACCACACAAGTCAATATACTCATATTCCAATAAAAAGTACAATAATGACACAAGTAAGGATTATTATAATAATATTACTAGGTAAATATACATAACAAGAACCATAAACAATAATCTACCTAAACATACACTTAACGGGAGTACAGGATACGTGAATTGAACAAGAAGACAGGCTTTTCAACATCTTGCTGAGGTATGTAATACTATAGCAAATGAGGAGCAGGGGTTGAAGAGGTAAGGGAAGAAAACAAATAAGGAGTTTGAAAAAAAAAAGATAGAATGGAGATATAAGAATAAAGTGAGGAGAGAAAATAAGGACTTGGGGGAGTAATTTAATAAGAATTGTACTGGTTGATAAATGTTTTTTAGTTGATCTTTTTGAAAGTCTTTTTGTTTGTAATTGTTGCGATAGATTCTGGGAGATCATTCCAAATGTTTGCGCCGTGATACTGAATAAAGTGTCTTTCAGAGGTAATTTTTGAGGGAAGATGAAGTTTGTGAGCTTGTCTGGTGTTATAGCTGTGAATTTGTCTGTTTGAGGTAAAGCAATTCCTGAAGTTCGGAGCTAAATGATTGTTGTGATATCCAAACATGAAGAGCGCTGTGTGAATTTGGTTAGTGCTTCTAATTTTACGTGTGTTTCAGTGAGTGAACTAATGGCAAGTGTGAGTTCTAGGGAGTGAGTTTGTGATACGTGCGAATGGCCCATTTCTGTGTGTGGGTTTAGTTTGGTGAGCCGTGAATGATAGTTGGAGGCCAAAATGATGTTACAGTAGCTTAATGGTATGGGAGAAACTATGTGTTGTAACGTGATTTTAGGGTGTAGTCTGGAAGGAGATGTTTAACTCTGTAGAATGTACCAATTGCGTGAGAAGCTTGTGGTTGTGACAGAGTTGATGTGTTCGTTCCATGTTAGGTTTGTCGTCGATTGTAATTCCAATCAATTTGGTTGATTGTACCTGGGAGATTGTCTAGTTATCGATGGTTAGTGTTTGATTGTGATTGGTGTTGTGTGTAGAGGAAAGCATGTAGTTAGTTTATTGAACAGAGAGAAAGTTTGTTACCCGAAACCATCAGTGATTTTTGCGAGTCCATGATTCATGTTGTTAAAAGTGCATCAAATGTTAGAGTTTGAGAGAAAAATGTTTGTGTCATCTGCCAATAAGATTAGTTTTAGTGTGTTAGAGAGTTAGTGATGTCATTCATTTACATGATGAAAAGTAGGGATCCAAGGATTGAGCCTTGAGGGACCCCAACTGTGATATGTTTTGATTGATGACGATGGAGTGTACCATAACTGATTGTGACGGTTAGTAAGGTAACTCCTGAACCACTCCAAGCTACTCCACGGACACCGTATGATAAAGCCTGTGAAGAAGAAGTGTCGTGATCAATGTGTGAAAGCCTTGGAGAGATCCAGGAATACCCCCATGGGTATGGAGTTTATTTTTATTGCAAGGTTGAGGTTAGTTGTTAGTTCAAGGAGTGCCATGTAAGTTGAGCATTTGGCCTAAAACCGTATTGTTCATCGACAAGAATTGATATCGAATATTTGAATTCTCTTGTCGCGATACCAATCACTCTGCAAACAAATCAAGAATATATTTCAGGACATGTTTTCGTCACCAGAGGCACCGATTCGACATCGTTGTGCAGAGCTTTGCAGTGTTCAAGATATGGTGAAATATAACATCTGTCACCGAGCCGCTTCCCCCATAGTTTCAAATTGGTAACAGGGGGTATGAAGAATAATGTTTCATCCTTCCTCTACATCTCGCCAAAGCTCAATGTAAAACATGTGCGTTACTTGCTTATTTAATAACCACATAACAAATTATACCTTGAAAATCCGGAAAACTCACACATTATTGCACTTTACTGCTCTTCAGCGACCCTTTCTCACTTCTACAATTTCGTGGCAACTCATCAAATGCCCTTTTGCTTTAATGTTGCTGGCGAAATGGGGTACAGAGACGGCACGGTGGACTTAAGGCATCCACCACTTCCCAAGACTGCACAATGGTATTGTGATTAATTGGGGAGTACGGATTCTCGCATCTCCCTCCCCCCCTCCTTTGCCTTTTGTTATTCCATTCTCGTATGTAATGTAATATGTCAGCCTTCTCTCATCTCCTCTAGCGCCATTTTGCTATGTTGCTGTGAGATGGTACAAGACAGCCTGGTGTACTTTAAGCATCTCACCACTTCCTACAAGATGCCACACTGGTAATTGTAATTAATTGTGTCACGCCTCCTTTGCTTTTTGCTATACCATTTCCGAATAGAAAGTAATATGGGCAATTTCTTCTCCATCTTTCCTAGCGACATATAAAACATATCATTTTGCTTTAATTTCCTTATAGAATGAATGCTGCCTTAACCCAACACTAATTGCAACATAATCATTTTCTCCAGAATTGCATTGAGAATCCTTTAAAACAACCATCAAAAGGCTACTAAAATCAAGGAGTGGAACATATATGTTTTCAAGGGGGTAATGGTTATACAGGGCCAAAATATGAAAGTATCAAAACGCGTCGAAAAGGGTAGGTCCAACGTGTTCGCGTACTTTCCAGGATTAAAAAAGGTAATATTTTTTTGCCCCTATCTGCAGTCGTAGTTCAATAGTTTAGTCAAAATAGGTCAAGGTCACAATGAGGGAAATTTTTCATATATATCCTTTCGTTATAAAATGGTGTCAACTTGTTCGTCTAATGGTACAGGAACCCGAAAATATACTTCGTTGCACTATTTATAATATTCGTTGCATAAGTGGAACTCAAATTTGACTGGGGGCTACAAGGGTCTATGGGAGGTCCACTTGTCATGCTCCGGGGGGGTAATCTAAGTTCAAACAAAGAATATATATACATTTACTGTATCTAGTGGGACAAATTAACATTTACAACCAGCCCGTCAAAATCGGACCATTCCTATGAATTTTCCCTCAGGATGACCTTGAACTGTTATTGCCTATTGTACTAAAACTATAACGCGTACTAGGGCAAAACCAGACCCTTTTCTTAAACCTTGAGTAGCCCAATAATTGTTGTACATCATTTAAATCATTCGAACAATTCTATGTTTTTACCCCTGTACAAAACGTTGCCCCTTATTTCTACCTGTTTTTCCCCCAAAAAACATCGATTGATTTTGGTAGACTTCTAATTATTAATTTTTTGGCTATTTTCACAGTATATTAACATCAAATTGGTGCTGTTGCAATTTGTGTTGGGTCACATCCTACAATTACTGGACATATTATAACATTAAGCATAATACCAATATCATAACGGTTCCATTTCCTTGCCTAACAATAAAGAATCACTATAATAGCAATGCCCTAATGTTACTATAAAGTATACCTGGCTGCATATCGCTCCTTCTTTCAGCTCTTCAAGCCTTTTCAAGAACTCACACATGTGTCTGGAAAAAGGGGGATGAAGAACGAAAGGTGGGGTGTCGAAAACGGGAGGATTTCATTACCGACCGATGCCGACCGGTCCCCCTTTTCCGTCCCCCTTTTCCAGACACCCCATCAAGGTCACCTTTTTGGCACTATAACCTTGCGAGGTTAGGCATGGTGGACACCTCGGGTCTATCATCACTTCGTCTAATTCCACTTACGTCTAATAACCACTTGTCTACAACATTTGTCTAAACTCAGATGGTCTATTGAGGCCAATAACCACCTTGTCTATTGTTTATTTGATCTAATAACCAGTTTGGGTCCCTTAATTGCCATTTTGTCTCACGACCATTTCGTCTAATGGCCAACAGGTCTAATTTCCACTTCATCAATATCATTTGGTCTACATCCATTTAGTCTAATTACCAGTTGGTCTAATGACCATTTAGTCTAAACCCATTCCATCTAAGCCCATTTGGTCTAATGATCAGTTGGTCTAATAATCATTAGGTCTAAACCCATTTTGTCTAAATCCATTTCATCTAATGATCAGTTGGTCTAATAACCATTTAGTCTAAACCCACAACAATCACATTTTCCTCTATTAGTTTTAACGTGGTACTCTGATAAGTGTATTACACAAAACTGCAGCAAGAGCCCGAAATACTCATTCTTCGAGTAAGCGGTGACTTAATTTGAACAAAGTGCATCAAGCACTTATATCAAGCTTGAAATATCAGGAATCCGAAACTGCATAAAGCAAAAAATATAAATGTGTACAAGTTGAGTTATGAGAGGGAGAAAGGACTCCATATGAAATTCACAAATAAATAAAATTCACACTGTGCTTTGCGTTTATTTATAAGCATGATGTGTTTGGATATACACTTATTTATCATGCTTAGGTCAAAAAAGAATTGTCTCAGCTTCTTTTGACTAAAAAGCTATGTGCTATGTTTTTTAACCAAATAAGGTATGACCTATGTTTTTTTTTAAACTTGCGCCACGGTGTTTTAAACAATATACAATATGTGCCACTCCAATGTACTCCTCTTCTGTTTTCAAGGCATAAAACAAACTTTACACAATGAAAAAATACACTATAGAGTCCATATAGTTCCACTTTTTCTTTTTTATTTGTATGGTTGCATTGGTTCTTAATTTTTTTGCCTATAATGTAGCTAACATTTTATTAGGTTCATACAAATAATTCCTAAAGTATATGTAGATCACCAATTAGATAAATACCATCTATCCAGGGTGATGTGGCTAGTGCCTACGGCTTATTATCTCCCAGGAAGTATAATGCTTTATAACTATAATTGTAAAGATATTCTATTCATCCAGTTCATAACATCTGCACAAATTTAAGCTACAGCAAATGATCCGTGGGTTGGGGGGAGGGATATTGGCATCAAAGCTGGGAATATTGGATTGAAATTGTATATACTTCAGTGTGTTCAGTTTTTGATAGAATTAAAGTAAAACATATCAGTTTTAGGGCCTCTGCTGCAGCACTATTAGAAGTATAAGTAATGTTGCGTAGGGGCCGAGGATTCCTCAATATATTCTTTACCCTTCATTTGCTAAACTAAAAAAAGTTTGAAAACATGATTCGAACTGCCAATTGCATTCTGCATTTTTATTCCCCCTTTCCAATAAAATTGACGCTGTCATTAAGAAAATGGAGCAATTGGCGTGCCCTGAAAACTGTTTATTAACCAGAGGCAATAATAATAATAACCAGCTTTTATATAGCGCTTAATCCCCGTAAACAGGCTCAAAGCGCGGTTGACAATTATTATTACGCCGCCTTCAAGAAATCGTCACAATCATTTCGCTTCATTTAGGTGGCTGCTCAAAGACATGCCTTACAAGCGCACAAGCCTATCAGCAGTTAGATTGTAATATTCCCCATATAGTCAGGAGGAATTGTGGGCGCAGGGTGGAAATGGAGTACAGACTTTTTCTTTCGATTGATTTTTATTTATAAGGACCTAAGCCAATAATATCTGGAGGGTGTGCAAAATTTCGTGCAGTGCCATTTTCTAGAAATCCAATATGGCCGCTACCACTCTCAAATACGTTCAATGGCCATAATATTATGTTCTTAATCCAAGTTTTTACAACACAGAATCTACTGGACATGTTCTTGATGTGATTTGATCACAACATTACAATCAAATCCAATATGGCCACCCCGAAATCCAATATGCCCCGAAATCATCCATTGACCATTACTCATCAGGTCCTGTTTGTGATAGAGGCATAAATCTGCGGCTCTATACCCAGTAGGAACTCATATCTAGCATTTCAAGTGTGTAACATGCTTACCCATATCAAGATGGCAGCTTATGGACTGCCTTTTAAAGATCTTAAACCTACAAATTGTCTAATTCATAATGATATATTGCCGCCATTTTGAATTTTAAGCATGTTGTCAAACAAACATACCAGACGATAGTTTGTATATGTTCAACGACATAAAATCTCATACTTTAATTTAAAACTTCAATTTAAATCAATTTGGATGCTATAACTGAAATACAATACAATGTATCGTAATTATAGGTATTAAAGAAGGTAAAAAGCAGCCATTATGGCCACTATTTCTGACATTTTGCAGGTTAACGAAACAAAAAATTGCCCAGATAAGGATTGTCAAATTGGTCAAATACTTATACCATATCCTTCATTACCCTGTATAATAAATATTAGTTGTTGTAACTAAATATAATAAAGATATAATATAGGTTTAAAGTATTTTTAAATGCGGCTGTGTATTGGCTGCCATCTTGCATATAAAAAATTCGAGTAAAACAGAGAAATGCCAAATAAGGGTTTTTAGTAACCAAATACATATATCTCATAAGGGTAAAGCATAAAACTTTATATAGAAACTAGATGCCACGGCCTTTACACTGCAAAAATGTGGAGAACCCTTGACGTGCCTGGATGCTTTCGAAATGAGGTGTTAAAATAATTCTTGCAGACTGTGTTCAATTGTAACAGCTTCTGGACACCTGCAGAACATATTTTATATTTTTATTCAGCATTTATTCTGCAGATCATAAATAGGTTTTTAACCGGAGGGAATAGGTTATTTTAATGATCTGAGCGCCATATTGGAGTTTGGCAGCCATTTTTGGATTTTGGTGGCCAATGTATATGATCAAATCACATTATTACCACTTCATCGTGGGCAACCAACGGAGAGGAGAACGCAAAAAAAATCGTCCTTCAGAAATACTTAGGGATTTTTAGTGATTTTTGGACATGGAAGCAGCCATATGGATTTTAAACAAAAATGGCATGGGGCAAAATTTTTGCACACCCTTCAAAAATTATTGGCTAGGTTATAATAAAACTAAAAATATATCGATTAGCAAAAAGTCTGTATCCATTTTCCATCCTTCAGGGCTGTGTGCGCAAACTTCCACCTGGTGACTAATAGCAGCTACCAGATTTCGCTTGGGTGGCGAGGCAATTGAGACTAAGGGCTTGCCCAGCGGGACACAAACACGTGACCACAATGGGGCTCGAACTCACCGTCTTGATACGAGTCCTGCACTTTTCGCTTTGTTGGGTTGTCCATAAATGTTTTCCAAAAATTAGGTGTTAGAAGAGGTTTTTTTTGTTGTGTCAGAACAACTTTACTTTCACAAATACTGCCTATTGGTTATATATGGAAAAAATGATAAAACTAATTTTCTGATATTCCTATTTAATACAGACGTGATCAAAGGCAAGGCTTTCAAAGTTAATATTACTAGCATTTGAAAACCTCAGTTCGAAGCAGAATATCTGTACCAAAATTGATTTTTGGGGAAAAAAATTCAAGTTGGGAATTTTGTATTCTGATATCAGACTTAATTTTCACCATACCATTGTAACTTAGAAAAAGTTGTTTTGAAGAAAAAAAATCTTATAATAACATTAGTCGAACCATTTTTGCCACACAATGGAAGACATCTCGAAAAATAAATAAAATAAATAGAAAAATTATAGAGCTTTTCACCATCAGTATCTAAGCGTTTGACAATGATTTCGCGTCGGTGTCGCTAGGAATCATCAGAATAATTTCATTTATCTAGGTGCACACTAAAACAACGTGGTCATTTTCCGGGGCAGTCGTCACGAGAGGGTGTATTCGAGTCAATCCCACAATGCACCAGTTTTGGGAAATTTAACCTCAATAGGGTCATGTGATTCAACAAAAATCCTATCCTTACACATGTAAAAACCATGACTTTCGTCAGTTTAGACCCCAAAGTGTTAGTACTTAGGGCATTTAGCATGATTATGAAATATCTGAGGTTCTTAAACTTTGGAACACTGTGTTTAGTACAGTACGTTATAGGAGCATCGGGATGCATCATGGATGGATTGATTCAAAAACACTCTCTGGTAGTCAAACTATGAACACTACTTACGAACTAGTGGTCAAATTTTGACACGAAAGGTTACAAACTTCAATACTTAGATTGTGTCTTCCCTACAACAGTTCCCCAGATTTCTCCTGGTCTTTTCGACTGGCATTGATTAGGGATCGTTCAGGGTTAAGAAAAAACATTACCCATTTTCCATATTTTGTTTTTCTTTTGACACCAGAATCGAGTGGTACGCGCCGTTTGACATGGCCTTTTGGAAAAACGGGACCCTTTTTCCCGTTTTCTTTTCACGCATATATCCACATTTGAATACAAGTGGCCCCCCGCCCGGGACGCCGACGGAAGTATGGTTCAACGCCTCATTCAACACCAGTAATTACCAAACAGAATCAATTATCAAAAATAAAGCCAGCAGTCTGCAAACAACAAAACCGATTTGGGCGTTATTGTGGGTAACTAATGGGTGTGGCCTATGACCCCTATACGACCTAGGCCTCCGTCCGTTATCGATATATAAAAATTAAAAACTTAACCCTTACATTGGAGGTGATTCTTCAGCTCCAACGGTTTTGATATAAGAAAATATTGCCCTTGATAACTCAATATTTCGAATTTATGTGTTCAACCAAAGACGACATCTAAATTGGGATTTGTTGGCCGCCACCGCCTGTGATACACAAATTGGTATTGAACCTGAACAGTAAAATAACCGGACATAACATGACCCGCATTACCCGTAATAAATCTTGGAAAAGGCCTTTGAATTATGGTCCGTGAAGTGCACACACCGTATTCCAGTTACATTTTCAAAATGGCAAAAACAATTGACAATGCTATCCTACTACTGGATGCTTCGTGAGAATCAAAGAACATTACCTGCTACGTTTATTTGCATAAAACACGGGCATAGAACGAGATTTATATCCATTAAAACAAAGCATACATTCGTCTACATGGAAATAACTCCAGTGCAAGGATATTTTTATTTGGGACCTTTCCACCTGCTGTTTGAAATTAGATTCGGTTTTCATTTGCAACAATTCACACGGTGAACAGGCAATTGTTATTAGGTAACGTAGCAGTAAATAGTTTGCGATGTGACTTCTATTAAACGGATCATTGCATGAACAAATATTCAGGACATAATGAAATGGACCCTTACTAATCACTTCCACAAATTGAAAAAAATTGTTTTGGGTGTTACATTTTGTAAGAAAGGGAAAAGTAGCTAAAATTTTTCTGTAAGGTTCACCTCTCAGCCAAGGATGCCTGAAATTACTGCCACATTATCAAACTTGAAAAGCATGCAGTCATCAGCTTATCGCTCAGTCATTAGCCCCATAGCTTGTTGGTAATGTGCTAATCCCATTAATCCCACCACCCGGGGATGCGTTTCTCCGGGGTTGTTTGGTTAACCATGATCGTTTCCAGGGGTTCCAGCAAGTGACCCTAACGGGACCAATTTTCAGGGAAAATATACCTCTAACGGGACTAGGTTTATGGTTAAATGATATAGTTTTCATTGAAATATACCCCTAACGGGACCAATTGCAGTCGTGAAGTTATACCCTTGGCAGGACCTGGTTGCAAAAATACAAGGAAAAGGAAAAATGACACTTGTTCTACTAGGTTAATTTTTTTGAAAAAAATATACAACTTCAGGGTATGCTGAGATGTTTAGGTTTGTTAATTTCTCCTATTTGTATCATTGAAACAGTCACAATCAATCGGAATTTGATACCCTAGCGGGACTAGAACTTGATTATTGTTGAATTTGATACCCCTAGCGGTAGGCCCGCATTGCAGCTAGTCCCCCTTTTTGGAACGAGCATGGGTAACATGACCCTAAATCCAAGAATCCCACGGGAATCAACCTTTAACCTTATCAGATCAATATCTTTACTAAAAGCCTGAATACATATCTGAATCCGGGTCTGAATGCTTTTCATTTGTGTCGAAAACATGGTTAGAATACACAGTAATTCCTGGCAGGATGTCAAAACATTCGTGATAGGAATTGCCTGCAATTCCTGCTGGTGTACATACGTAAACACCAAAATTATTTATTTTTTGTTAAAAGGGGGCCTAACCCCCTTAAAAGGTCCTTACTTGGACGTTTTGAACATTTTTTCGGCAAATACAAATCAAACAGATGTAACACTCGATTTCAGAAAAAAATTTAAATGATTTAGCAAGTTTTAGAAAATGTTTTTACACATGAAAACAAAGATCATATCATTCCACTGTCGTTGGTACAAAACTCGAAAGTTTACCTCATTCCATGATTGTAGGTATGGAATTAACGGAAAGCCGCCCAAAAACCATATTGACCACGGTCTACAATTTTTAACGTCTACAGCAGCAAAGCCATTAGTTACTGTCATTAAATCTTAATAACCTTTGTTGTTGTTTTTTCTAACGTATAATTACCTAAACCGTTACCCAAACTGGTGTTGAAATATTTCTTTACAAAGTCAATACAGTGCGTTAAACAGAGGAACGGGACGCATTGCTCCTCCCCATGGGTCTAACCAGGAAATGAGCTTATGCTCCTGGTAAAGCGGAAAGTGGGGAAAGGAAAAAGAGAAAGGGAGTAAAAGAAAGCGAGAGGAGGCGATGGAAAATGATTGAAGATGCAATTGCAAAGGGAAAGACGTACCACTCTAGATGTGATCAGTATCATCCAAAACATGTCCCAAACAATTACTACATGACATGTTAGGTGCCCTTCAAGTTTTCCTAGTAATTAGTTAAATTTTGCACTTTTTCATGGTAAAGGTTTCTGAATTGTTTGAACTTTTAAACCAAAATGGGCCAAACTTGCTTCAGATATATTTTTCACTGAAGACCTCAAAAATACAAAAAACAAAACTTATATTACAATGATTATAGTGTTGTGTTGCTAATATTTGTTCAAGCTAGAACTTCATACGCGTCAAGTTAGCGCCCCCTCTATGTGTGTCAATTTTAGTCCATTTTGCAGCTGGGCAATAATATGAGTGCTTATTTTACTCTGTGAATTAGTTAGTCACAAGAAAAAATGAAGATCTCACATTGCTTAATTACGGCCACCAAAAGATGCTACATTAAATAGTCTTCTGAAAAAGCTCAACTTAAACAGTCCAACAATAGGAAATCAATCATATGCCGCCTTTCTCAAAATTTTCATCGAACATGGGGGTGTACATCTCAAGGGAACACAATGGCCGGATTGAGTGCTAGCCCATCCAATTTACATATCCGCGGGCATAATGGCTAGATTAAAAACACAAAATTGTCCAAAATCCACAAATGAATCATAATGCCTCCTTTCGGCAACGATCTTAATGGGAACATGTACAGTGTACTTCCCAAAAGTAATGAATAAAGTGGCTGGGCCATTTTCAGTTGTCAACGTTGTAGTGTCAAAATGGCCCCCAAACTAGTTCAAATGTGTCCAAAACTAATAAGTTAGTCAAAACACTCTTTTCTCAAATACTTAAGGGGGATATTCATTACTTTCCAAGGGATAATGATAAGTAATAAAAGTGCTAGCCACTTTCAATATACCCCACCATTTTGG
>JAMKCH010042653.1:0-17574 GCA_023653785.1 Ophioderma brevispina | reverse complement strand
TCAGCGAATTTTGGGTCCAAAATAAACCAAATTTTATAGCCAAACATAAGCTGATTTGGGGCCAATTTTTTTTAAATTTTCCCCCAGAATTCTCCTTTTCCATTTGTCCCCCCCCAGAAAAAGAGGTCTGGCGCCGCCACTTTTCTTCCTAATACTAGAAGCGCATTCCATGTGTGACGGGAGTGGGAAATCATGAAGTGTCCTCTCCATGTCCAAATGTTTATTTTTATATGTTGATACCTTTTTTAAAAGATGTAAAAAGTAAAGATTGGGGGACCTCGAGACAGTGCGTGTTTCTCCTGTTTTGCATATTCACCATCGGCGAATCGCAGCCGGTCTCGCTGCCCGCGAGAGCGAGATGGTTTTGGTGACCGCCATTTGTCACAATGCTAATATTGCATCTGACATACCTGGAGATTTTGGGAGAATTTCGTATTTTTGCCTTTTGGAGGAGGGAGACGCACGGCGGAGTCCCGATTAACCGAAGAGGAGTGGCAAGTACAATCGTTTCCTGTTACCAAGTTTTTAGGCCCTGAAATTTTCTAGAAATATGTTTTGCCGATGAAAAGTGAGAATTCAGAAACAAGCATGTGCTTGGTTCCGTAATTATTGTAAATTTTCCCTGGTGTAATACCCGAAGTGAGTCCAACATTTCGCAAACGTAGCGTATGCTTCCCAAATTATCTATTCCTGTTGAATGTATTTTTGGTACGTGAATCTCCTTCGGTTTATGTGTAGTCACCGCGATGGCTGTGATTAAAGCAGATCATTCAGTGTATAATTTTCAGTATTTCATGTACAAACTGCCCAGACGTGACCTACTTGCGAGATTGAGTCATGATGTCAGATCACCTGCGTCACTTTTCTGAGTCCAATTGTAATTTTCACTGTTTATATACAGGGGGGCTGCTGCTATTTTGATCTTGACATTCTCCGATATTTTATGTATCCGCTGTAATGCTGCTGCTGGCGTGATTCTGACTGAGTTATTGTTGCGATTCATTTGGCTTGCGTAATCGTGTTCAGTTATTTTTCCCCTTTTCGAGTCTAACCATTTTTGTGCTTGATGGAAATTAGCCCGTTACCACTGTATACGGGGCAGTGAGCGCGCGGTGCTGTTTAGCTACGCGTAGGGAACTTGGACTAGGGCGGGTCCGCAGGAGAGCCTATTGTTTGCAGCTTTGGCAGCTTTTCTGTAGCCTTGGAACTTGCAAGACTTGCGACGGGTGATGTATTATCACATACAATACACTTACGGGTGATGTATCATCACATACATGCACGGCGTTGTGAGTTCGAGATCACAGCGTAGTTGTAGGGTTAAATGATTTAATTATTGTGTATGATATGATGGACATGAGTGCTTTCGGTGTCATCGAGCTCAATCTCGACTTCCGAACCCCGACACGTAGTTAGGTCTAGTCATATATTTTATATTCTCCCCGTTGATTGCTCTTCCTTGTACTTCCCTTTATTTTTTTGGGTGGGGTGCCCTGAGCAATTAGGGATGTAAGATTTATTTATTTTTCTCATCACCCAGATAGAGTAGGGACATTGTTTCGGAGTGCATGTATTATAAATTTTGTAAAGTGTGCTTTCATAAATTAAAGGAGTACTACATGGACTTAGTTTATAGTGTGAGTCAGGTTAAATATTTTATGACATGACAGCTGACTACGGTTTTATATTTTTGATATAATGTGATTTTGGAACATGCCTCTCTCTCTCCATGTAAATATTATATATTCTTGATAACTTTTGTGATTTATATTCCAAAAATCAAGCAGCATATTTTGTATTTTTTGTTATACTCATGCAAAAAGAAACAGAACATGCCAAACAGTAGTACTGGTCCACAAATTATTTGGATACAGATTGTTTTCATACCTTACATGTCTTTCAAACATTTTTGCATCAGGGACCAGGTCAGTATTTTGTGTCATGGGCCTACCAATATTTTAGGCTGTGATGTGTAGGTGATAAGAAGATTGTGTGATGTTAATATTTTTTTAAAAAGCTTTTGCTCATAACCTGGAGGGGTGCTGTCATTTACGGAAAGGGTGTCCGTCCAACTAGATGTCTATATTTAATTAAAATTATACTGTAGGCTACTATTATTATGCAACTTATGGAAGGTGAAGAGTTAACATATGCCGTCCAAGTCTTCCTCCACTTAAAGACAGACTGTGACAGTGCTTGTGATGTAAAACACGATTTGTATTATTTTTTTTTTGTATATTGGTATCAGTTAATACGTATGCATGAGACACCCAGATGGTTATACATTCTCTGTTTAGGAAGTGATGGTCAAGAAACAAAATAATGATAGAAAATTATTGATCAAAGTTCCCATGATGCAGTGTCAGTTTAATTAGCATAGAGATAGGACGTGGACGGTTTAATTTATGAAGATGTTCATTGCTTTCAGATTGTCATTTTTTATGATGTTATGGGGTCCATGTCCATCGAAATTTCAGGACTTGAAAAAAATTTGGAATTATTTACCACTCGTGACAGTGTGCTGTCATGTTCTAGACTCACGCACTGTTGCAAAATTTTGGGTGATGTGTTACAAAAATTGGATTGGGTGTCTCATTATTTTTAAATGATTAATCTATAATGATTCAACTTAAACCAAATTAGGTTAAGGGACTTGAGCATGGGTGTGAGAAAGATTCAAGATTAAAGTTAGCAGACACTAATGCTCGAGTATGACCATGGTGCTTCACGTGAATGGTGCGATGGCGGGTTATTGTCTTTCAACATGTGAGACAATCAGGAAGTGTATTGTTTACTAGGGTTTTGTTTTTGAACCTTTTAGGATGTTTGTTTCTCGACGTGCTCAATGTCATTTAGTACAGATATTGATATATATTTAGCGTGGCTTTGTGCTCTGTACGTGACTCGTGCATGATCACGTGCTCCCCACCCCCCTTAGTCTGTGTGGTGCTTTGCTATACATACATGTTATGTGCGTGTATTTACAATTGTATGGTTACATTATTCAGTCTTTGTTTGGATGGTGTATGCATAGCTCATACTGATGCCCATGGGTCAACCAATAAAATTAATGAGATATAAAAATACATTATAAACAATTTGTATTTTAGGCTGATGACATTCTCTCACATATTATGCACTTCTTGGAGTTACGCATTTATATTGCGACGGTGTATTGTGCGTGATTGGGTGCGATCCCACCCTGCGTATAGTGTATGCAGAGATTCGCTTACCTGTGAGTATGGACCAAAGAGGTTTCTATATAGATAGAGATCAAAACGTTACGTCATCTTTAGATAATTCTTTTGTACAAAGGAAAACATTAGAGTACCAACAATTAGAAAGCAATGGCTGGCCTCCGCTTCTTCCACTAGTGGGTGCCGCTTTGCATATACACTAATCGCGGTAGTGATACAAATGATGTATGTGTAGAGGTGGCCAGGTAATAATCGTGCAACTGGATCCTTGTGCTTCAAGATACTCACTCGCTTAGGTGCTTAGGCGCGCTTAGGTGAAAAGATTTAAAAGATGTATTCATGAGGGCGGGCGGTTTATTTAAATTAGACAACTGACGTGTTGTCATTCGTTGTGTGGCTCCTGGTAGGACAAAATTTAACCACCCAATAGCACCCAACATCCAACAATGATATTTTTGCCGGATGTTTGTACGAATTGACTTATGTGTGTATACCCCCCCCCCAAGCACACAAAATAATAATATTCCGATGCAATATTCAAAAAGTCAGCACCCAGCACGGACGACTGGTTTTGAATGGGCTTCCCACCTGTATGGACGAGCTACTCAATGTCACACATTGTGATATGTATCTGAATTTAGGAGTTCACCCTTTTGAGCCGTGGTTGGTTGTGCGAACTACCTTTTTGTCTGGCAGGTTAGTAATACCGTGCGTCGTTTCGTGTGCTGCGGCTTAGTTGCGTGGTGTTGCGTGGCAGTCATGATAGTAATTTATGTATCCTTTCTGATTAATTGTTTGTGATTATGCAAACATTATTCTGCAATTTTGCATTATAATTTTTCTTGCTAATTCTTGTTGAGGGAGTGTTCATTCATGTCATTACGAGTAGTGTAAGGTTACTGTCACCCACCAATGGTGGTAGATTTATTTTTCAGGTATTATGTATAGGACAATGGTCGATTATTGGTTGTAGTTATGGTAGATGTCCATGAATCATGGGTTGGTTTATAGTGCACCGTGGGTGATATCTATATTATATATCTCCTTGTGAATTCTATGGATCGGAATTGGCCAGCTGACTGTGTTTTATCAGGGAAAGAGGAAGGAAGATCGTGTACTTGTCTAGTGCGGCCGGCCACACAGCTATTCAATTGCGGAGTGTTAGCCAGGTTTTTATAAGATTTAGTAGTGAAGGTGTATTGAATGAAGTTAAGGGGATGAGGGAATTGAACGGGAATGAGGGGAAAAGAATAAGTTGAGAATGAATAAGTAGGAAGAGGGAGTGAGATTAGTGCAGCGAGTATAGCCGAGGAGGAAATTCAGCGAGTATAGCCGAGGAGGAAATTCAGCGATTATAGCTGAGGAGGAAATTCAGCGAGTATAGCTGCAGAGAAATGCAACGAATAAGGTTGTATGAAAATGAGATTGGAATAAGGTTGAGGAGAATGTGATTGAGAGTGTTGTGTGGAAAACAGTGTGAGAGTTGTGGAACGAGTGATGAGATAGATTATTTTGAATCGAGTTAGTGAGATATAGAGTTAGATGCTAACGTGGGTGTTTTAGATCGAACAGAGTATACATGGTCTATTACTTTTATGTATATTATATATATATATATATGTGTGTGTGTATTCGGGTTAGCTTAAATTCTATTTTCTAAACAAATTTTTCCCATTTTTTCTTTTCCTTACTCGATTCGTGCCCAGGAGAGAGTCTGGTTGTGATTTACGCCCAGGGAGAGAAACCATGTGTAAAATCTTGTCGACAAGCTGTCGACATAGGTTGACATAGAGTTGTCGGGACAAATGTTGGAAATAGGTTTAATATTAGAGGTAGTGACAGGCTGTCGACATAGATTTGATGTAGAGGTGGTCCTTTGACCCCCAAACTGTAGACATTGAAAATTTTTGCCTGGGTCGACAAACTGTCGACTTGGTGACCAAGTAGTGAGATTTCAGTTTAGCTGTGAATAAAGCGGAGTTGACCTCCAGTGCCTTGTAGTATGTGTGACCAAGGTACAAAGCTGAATAAATCAATTATTGAGCAACAGAGCTTCCCGGAAAACTGTCCTACCAACCCTTCTTTGTTGCTCCGAGCCAGTCCCAAACACAGGAGTTCTGCCCTCCTAAACTTTACCCTGGGTGTGTTTTTGGAAATCGACAAAGCAACCAGTGCCACGCTATCACCAACGCATTGGGTTGGCGGGGCGAAGTCATCCCACCCCCTGTCCCTCACCGCGACACCAGGATTGACTCTACTCGATTGATTTTAATCGATTGTGAGGAAAAAAAAAAAAAATCTGCAATGGTGTAAGTATATTAGCTGCCCAAACAGGGGTCTCAGATGCCATATGCAAATGTCGCCGTGGCTTACAACTTGCTCATATGTCCATCTGCAATATGAAATTAACAAGTTATGCACATCATTAGTACTACCCCTATACCTCATGGGGTATAGGGGTTGTGTGTGTAACTTGTAACTTATACATTGTATAATTTCCAAACTATACCTTTATTTACTTAATTTTGCAATCTGTTCCACAGATTGCCAATCTGTGGCCACAGATTGCAATCTGTTTCCCAATATTGTCATTGTTCCGCCGATTAGTAATCTGTTCCACAGATTGCAATCTGGTTCCTCACAGATGTTCGCACAGATTAGTAACTGGTTGCCACAGATACGTAATCTGTTCCCACAGATTGCATACTATGGCCACAGATTGCAATTTGTTCCCAATTTTGCAATCTGTTCCCACAGATTGCAATGTTCCCACAGATTGCAATCTTGTTCCCACAGATTGCATCTGTTCCCACAGATGCTATCTGTGGCCAAAGAGTGAATCTGTGGCCACAGGATTGCAATCTGTTCCCAACAATTGCAATCTGTTCCACAGATTACGTAAATCGTTCCCACAGATTGCAATCTGTTTCCCACAGATTACGTAAAGCTGTTCCACAGATAACTGTAATATGTTCCCGCAAGATTGCGCAAATCTGTTGGCCACAGATTGACATCTGTTCCCACAGATTACGTTAATCTGTTTCCACAGATTGCACTCTGTTCCCACAGATTGCAATCTATGGCCACAGCTTGCAATCTGTTTCCCCCCAGATTTCGTAATCTGTTCCCACAGTTGCAATCTGTTGCCACAGATTGCAAGATGTTCCCACAAATTATGGTTGTTTAAATCCCTGTTCCCACATATTGCATTCTGTTTCCCCCGTTACGTTAATCTGTTCCCACACGATTACGTACTCTTTTGCCCACAGATTGCATCTCTGTCGCACGATTGCAAATCTGTTTCCCACAGATTGCCAATCTGTTTCTTCCACCGTTTGCAAATCTGTTCCCACAGATTGCAATCTGTTTCCCACATATTGCATCTGTGGCCACAATTGCAATCTGTTCCCACATATTGGGGGGCCCAATCTTTTCCCACAGATTATGTAATCTTTCCCAAGATACGTAATAGTTCGCCACAGATTGCAATCTGTTCCCACAGATTACGTAATCTGTCCCCACAAATTACGTAATCTGGTTCCCCGTCAATTGCAATCTGTGGCCACAGAATTGCAATCTATTTTCTGTTCCGACAGATTACGTTAATCGTTCCCACCGATTGCAATCTGTTCCCACATATTGCAATCTATGGCCACAGATTGCATCATTTTCCTACATATTACGTAATCTGTTCCCACTTTTTTGCAATCTGTTCCCACAGATTGCAATATGGTTTCCCACAAAATTAGTGTAATCTTTCCCCACAGATTGCAATCTGTTTTCCCACAGATTACGTAATCTGTCCCACATATTACTTAATCTGTTCCCACAGATTGCAATCTATGGCCACAGATTGCAATCTGTTCCCACAATTTGGCAATCTGTTCCACATTTTGCAATCTGTTCCAAGATTGCAATCTGTTCCCACAGATTGCAATCTGTGGCCACCGATTGCAATCGTTTCCACATATTGCAATCTGTTCCACATATTATGTAATCTGTTCCCACAGTTAGCACAGTTTGCAATCTTTCCCCACAGATTGCAATCTGTTTCCCAAGATTACGTCATCTGTTCCCACAGATTGCAATCTGTTCCCACAGATTGCAATCTATGGCCACAGATTGCCTAATCTGTTCCCACATTTTGCAATCTGTTCCCACATATTGCAATCTGGGGCCACAATTATCAATCTGTTTCCCACAGAATGCAATATGTGGGAACAGATAGCAAAAATCTGTGGGAACATATTACGTAATCTGTTTCCCCACCGATTTACGTAATCTGTTCCCACAGATTGCTCGTTTCCCACATATATGGTGGCCACGATACGTAACTGTTCCACATATTGCAATCTGTTCCTACAGATTGCAATCTGTGGCCACAGATTGCAATCTGTTCCCACAGATGGCACTCTGTTCCCACAGATTGCAATCTGTGCCCACAGTTTGCATTCTGGTCCACAGTTTTGCAATCTGTTCCCACAATTGCAATCTGTTTCCCACAGATGCAAATCTGTTGTCCCACAGATTGCAATCTGTTCCCACAGATTGTTGCAACGTTACGTAATCTGTTGCCACAGAATTACGTAATCTGTTCCCAGATTGTCAATCTTGGCCACAGATTGCAATCTGTTTCCCACATTTTGCAATCTGTTTCCCACATATGGCCATCTGTTCCCACAGCTTGCAATATGTTCCCACAGATTCAATCTTTCCACAGTTTCAATCTGTTCGCACAGTTTGCAATCTGTTCCCAACGATTCAAATCTGTTACCACAGATTGCAATCTTTTCCCACAGATGCAATCTGTTCCACAGTTTTGCAATCTGTTCCCACATTTTGCAATCTTTTCCCACAAATTACAATCTGTTCCCACAGATTGCAATCTGTTCCCACAGTTTGCACTCTGTCGCCACAGTTTGGTCAATCTGTTCCACAGATTGCAATCTGTTGGAAAGATTGCAATCTGTTCCCCCAGTTTTGCAATCTGTTCGCACAGTTTTCAAGCTGTTCCCACAGTTTGCAATCTGTTCCCACAGATTGCAATCTGTTCCCACAGATTGCAATCTGTTCCTACAGATGCAATCTGTTCCACGATTGCATCTGTTCGCACAGTTGGGGCCAATCGGTTTCCCACAGATTGCATCTTTTCCCACAGATTGCGTAATCGGTTCCCACAGATTGCAGTTATTTGTTGAAGGCTGACAGTTATCTTATTAGTGGGGGTGTGGTGGCTTAGGATCAATTTATCAGGATTATGTTTGACCGGGGTGACAAGCGCCATTTTTGGTAGTGGCTTCCTGACTGTATATCAATGATTTTAGCCAAGGAGCCTCCCTCTCCAGCCAATCCAATATGCCGCCGTTATGGATAAAATCATTGATTTTCTTTAGTTAATTTGGTTAAAAGAAGCTAAATTCTATCAAAATAATTATATAAATACTAAATCTTATCCTCAAAAGGTTCCGTCATCATCCGCCACGTCCAACTAATGATCCAAATGGCCCCACATCCGTGAAAATGGCAAATTCCTGTTTTTTGAGAAGTCATATGACGGCAAAAAATTGCATTATAAAGCTTATAGGGTAGAAAAAAAATGGTAAAAAGATGGGGGAAATTGATTTGGAGATTAAATAAGACAACCTTTTTTTTGAAAACCTTGTTATCGGCATTGAATCAGGCTGTCTGCAAAATGACCGGGGTGGATAAACCCAGGGGCGGGGGAGCTTTTTTTTAATGGTTTCTAATATCGCACTATAATAGTATAATAGGGGTCCAACATCAATAAAATTGGAAAGTTCATCCAAATTTAGGTAATCATATTTGGAAACTTTGTCCATGGAGCCTGAACTAGGGGATGTCTTCAAATTGCCTGAGATGGAGGAACCGTGGGGCGGGGTCCTTTTTTTGCAATACGCATCTAAAGTCACTTTAAATATATCTATTTTATAGTAAAATGGCCTATAAAGTACAAAATGAGTGGAGATCTAAGTAGATAACCATGTTAGGAAACTTTGTCCATGAGTTTGAAATCATATTCCCACAGATGCAATCTGTTCCCACAGATTGCACCTGGTTCCCACAGTTTGCAATCTTGTTCGCACAGTTTTGCAATCTGTTCCCACAGATTGCATCTGTTACCACAGATTGCAATCTTTTCCCACAGATGCAATTGTGTTCCACAGTTTGCATCTGTTCCCACACAGTTTTTCAATCTTTCCCCCCACAGATTAATCTGTTCCCACCGATTGCAATCTGTTCCCACAGTTTTGGCAATCTGTTCGCAACAGTTTGCAATGCTGTTTCCCACGAGTGTCAATCTTTGGGAACAGATTGCAAACAGTGAGAACAGATTGCAAACTGTGTCCACAGTTTTGCAATCTGTTCCCACGAATTGCAATCTGTTCCCACAGATTGCAATCTGTGCCCGACAGATTGCAATCTGTTCCCACAGATTGCAAAGTTATTTGTGTTGAAGGCTGACATTTATCTGTATCTCGTGGGTGGCTTAGGATCATTATCAGGATTATGTTGACCTGGTGGACAAAAGCGCCATTTTTTGGATGTGGCTTCTGACTGTATATCAATTGATTTAGCCAAGGAAGCTCCCTCTCAGCAGATATCCAATACGGCCGCCGTTCTCGATAAAATAGTGATCTTTTTTTAGTTACTATTGGGTAAAAGAAGCTCAATTCTAAGTGCAAAATTTAATATAATACTAATCTTATCCTCAATGAGGTTCCGTCACAACCATCCTCAATCAAACTACTGATCCAAATGGCCACAATTTCTGTGAAAAAAGGGCATTCCTCTTGTTTTTAGAAGGTCCATATACGGCAAAAATGCTTATAACAGCTTTAATTATGGGGTAAAAGGAAAATATGGGGGAATTTGATTCTGAGATTAAGATAGACACCCTTTTTTTGAAAACTTTTTGCGGCATTGAAATCAGGGCGTCTGCAAATTAACCGAGAGTTGGATCACACAAGGGGCGGGGGAGCTTTTTTAATGGTTTCTAATATCGCACTATAATAGCTAGAATAGGAGTAAAAACAATCAATAATCAATAAATTGGAAAAGTTGATCCAAAATTTAGATAATCATATTTGGAAACTTTGTCCAGGAGCCATTGAAACTAGGATTGTCTGCAATTGCCTGAAGATGAATGAACCGTGGGGCGGGGTCCTTTTTGCAATACATAGCTCTAAAATCACTCTATTTGAGCTATTTTAAGTAAAATGGCCTATACAGTACAAAATGATTGGGAGATCTAAGTAGATAACCATGTTAGGAAACTTGGTCCTTGAAGGTATTGAAAATCAGCATATGTCGCATATTGACGTTGATGGATGAACCCATGCCATGGGTGTTGGATGTTTTTTTTTCATATGCCTCTAAAATCTCATCTGCTATTGTAATATATAAAAACGTGGGAAATCCATTCCAAGATTAGATAAACAACATCTGTGGAAACTCTGTTCATAGCGGTATTGAAACATGGTGTCTGGAAGTTGCAAGGAAGTTGGTGAACCCATGTATGGTGTTGGTCTGTCCAAGTTTCCTTCTTGTGAATGAACGCCTGGGTTAGGGGGTTTTTTTTAAATTGGTATCAACAATTAACTCATTTTCAGCGACAGGGTAAAATGGTCCTAAAAGTGGAAATTTCCCTTCCAAGATTATAATTACATATAACACACTGTAACGCTTCAAGAGCTTTTCATTTTAGATTAGATGCAGCAAAGACATAAAAATATAGACGGAACTTAAAATGTTAACAACCTGAACCCTTTCCCGGGATGGTCAGAAGTAGCCCAGATTGAATTACCAATTAATATTCATGAAAGCTGCAGCGTGACCTTGGAAATCAGAACTCAATTTGGCTACAAACGATCATTTCAAGTTTTGATTGGATTGTACTGTTGCCTCTCCGTAAAATATACGTCACGCACCCCCTGAGACTTCATACTTATTTTTTAGATTTTTTGAACTTCTTTATTCTTTCAATGAATATATAGGCTAACCTTTGGCCAAATCTGCCCAAAACCCCAAAATACATTGAAACCATTGGCATCTCTACAAACTGATCGTGCCAATCAAGATTTGGATCAAGTCTATAGTCCACTTGTGCGCTGTAACCTGTACGAGTACGTCAGCGCTCGCTTTAATTTTCTTATGTTAGAGGCGTGAAATTCATCGGGCAGTCGACGCAAAACCGTTCGATTTTCCGTATAAATTTCACATTTTGGAGTCTTGGAATATTTTTATAATCTAGAGTAACAATCAGGGAACCTAGTCAACCATCTGTTTTGCCGATATGTGTGAAATTGAGAGCAGGACAGCAGAGGACATATGAGACGGTTTACTGATGTCTGGATACACGGCGTGCATGCAGTGAACGGCCAGTAAAGGCGTTTCGTGTGTAATTTGGATCTGTGTAGTGAACTTACAATCTCATTACAAGTGCCGGCGGTAAATTCGAATTACCCTTGCAATTTGTAAGATTTGTAAGATTTGTAATTTCGCTACTCATATACATCGATAGAGAAGACCCCGGCCTACAACAAAACCCCAAAATCATCATTGACACGGTCCAGGACGACCGGAAGAAGGTACAAAAATAATAAAAATAAATTATAAAAAATACAGATTAGCAATGTAATTATCTCAAGCAAGCATCGATGTTCCCAAGGGATTGTTCATAACTCCCATAGGTCCAGGGAAAGTTAAGGGAGGTTGCATGATCGTACCAAATGGCTAATTGCTTCAAAATAACAAATGATTAAGATTGTTTACACATTTGCCTCTTAGTATGGTTTCCTTCTATTATTAGTAAAAAGAAAGAAGTGAATATCTGCAACGTAAATGACAAAAACCGCACTTTTTAACCGCTATCATTCCCAAACTGCCAAAAAATCAGAAAAATGAAGTGACACGGGGGGTTTTTAGCGAAACCTTACGTTCCAAGGACTATAGTACACCCACGCAAAGTCATGTGCGCCCGTTGCGCCACGCATAACCTTGAGCTCAGACTTGGCAATGTGTGCATTCATCCATCCTCTAATTGTATATCCCTGGTATTTTTTCTTGATGCTTCCTGAATTGTCTGATCAAGTCAGTTCCCCTTTGTAAATCCATCAATTTTCATTAAGGACCTTTGGAGGATTCGCCGCTTTATTAGAGGGGACCTGGAACCGACCTCCTTTGCACCCCCCCCCAGAACTAAACCAAAACAGTTTTTTAGGTTCCTTTTTGACCCCAAAAATAATCAGGATGTTCCCAAAATTAAAAGTGGCCCCAAGGGGTTTATTCAAGATTGCGTCCAGATGGCCGCCCAACTCGGGGTTTTTTCACTAAATGAATTAAAACAAATATAAAAACTTAACTTGTCACGAAATCAACAAGAATCAACATTATTATATCATATTAACATTCTGTGCCTAATAATTTCCTTCACATGTTTTTAAATTCAAATGGGCGTCAACAATGGCCGCCAGAATGCGTTTTCACTTAAACGCATTAAAACAAGTTTTAAAAACTTAATTGTCAAAAGATCATGAGAATGAAAGTCTCAAGGTGATATGAATCTCTGTGCCTAAATAATGTCATTCACATATTTTAAATTCAAAATGGCGTCCAAAATGGCTCCGAGATAGAGTTTTTTTACTATAAAGGATGCATTGAAAACAAGAGGTATAACCGTAATTGGGGGGTCGAGAGTTCTATGAGATTTGCAGATGATAATGAATAATCTGTACCTAAATAATTTATTCACTTTGAAATACAAGTGGAATTCAAATGGCCGCAAAATGAGCCAAAAGGGCCGCCAAGTGGGACTTTCCTTCTTTCTTCCCCATTATAATGCGTCACAACAACAAAAAATACACATATGTAATAATTACTACTTTACAATGACACTTAGTATACATAATGTAATAATTACTTTATTACAATGACACTTGTGGGAAATTTTAATTATCATAGGCTATAATCTTATTATTATTTAGATTAATTATACGCTATCCTTTGTTTAGCTTATTGTATTATCTTTAATTTGCATAAATTAATAGTCATATCAATCCTTTGACTGATAAAGCGCAAACAAAAGATACCGTTCAGGGAAAAAATCCCCTCCTTCCCCCTAACTTATTAATTAGTGCATAGAAAAGCAATTTCCAAAATTTCCCCCTAACCCACACATAAGCTTAGACGTATAATATATATTTATATATCCTTTCTGTAGATATGTTCCCTGTAATGATGTCCTTTATAGTTATGTGTATTTTTTGTTGTTGTGAACGCATTATAATGGGGAAAAGTCCACTTGGCGCCATTTTGGCTCCATTTTGCGGCCCTTTTGAATTCACTTTGTATTTCAAACATGTTAATAAAATTATTTAGGTACAGATGATTCCATACATCCGAAACTCATTGAAACCTCTCGACAATTACGGTTATACCTCTTGTTTCATGCATTATAGTAAAAAAACTCTATTCCGGCAGCCATTTTTGGACTCATTTTGAATTTAAAATATGTGAATGACCTTATTTAGGCACAGATGTATTCATTATCACCTGAGACTTTTATCTCATTGGATCTTCTTGACATTAAGGTTTGGTAATAACTTGTTTTTAATGCGTTTTTTAGTGAAAAAAGCTATTCTGGCGGCCATTTTGGCCGCCTTTTGAATTTAAAAACATGTGAATGAAATTTTTTAGCACAGATATGTTAATTATGATCTAATATGTTGTCTTGTTGATTTTTCTTGACACTTAAGTTTTTTATATATCTTGTTTTTAATTCTTTTAGTGAAAACCCATTTTTGGGCGGCCCATCTTGGACGCCAGCTGAATTAACCCCCTTGGGGCCACTTTAAAATTTTGGGAACATCTGATTATGTTTTGGGGGTCAAAAAGGAACCTAAAAAAGTGGTTTGGGGTTTTTAGTTCTGGGGGGGGTGCAAAGGAGGTGGTCCTACTCCCTAGTAGATCACCCGTGAGGCGTGCCACAATGCAGTTAGAGGGTTGGTCCTTTCACGTCTTGATTATGGTAACTCTTTGTTGTTGGGTGCACGTGATGTGACCTAAAGCGCTTGCAGCGCCCTCCAACACAAAGCTGCGCGCTTAATTTTTGACTTAGCCATGAACCAGCCCTCTAGTGGCTTGTTAAGGGAATTGCATTGGTTTCCTTTACATACGTAGTCAATTAAGATTATGTTATAGTTGACAATGTCTCAATGAACAGCTCCTTCTTACTTTGGTGGATCTTATTTCGTCTTCAGAGAAATGATTTTCTTGGAACGGGATCGACTCCGTTCCCACTCTGATGTCACTCGCTTTCCATGCTAAGATCTATAAAAGAAAGGTGATTCCTCCTTGCTGTCGCCAGCTTCCTCGCATATGGAATAACATGCCTATGGAGATCGTGAAGCTGGGGCTGTGTCCTGTTTCAAGCGCATTTGAAAACATCCTTATTTCCAGTTTTAGTTTGTTGGTGTTTGATGCTTTTTGCCATTATTTATGTTTTTTTTCTTGTAGCAGCGCTGTATTCTTAGTAGAGCGCTTATGGGCCATTCTCAAAAAGTGACTCCAGTAGAATTATTTCGTTCTTTGATCCAAAAATCTTTGTGCTTTGCTTAAAATATGTACCCGTGTTAATGTCCTGTTAGTACTTGCGGCCTCTACACGGACATATATAGTTTTCTATACTTTAAATATCCATGATCTCGTTCATTTGTCTCCTTGAAGACCTAAAAATATGCGAAAATACGGTGTTTTCCTTAGCTCTATGCATATAGTTTTTACCATTCGATATTTACCTCAAGTCAATGTTTTTGTTCATGCCATGGTTTTTTTATTTCTTAAATGCATCATGAATTATGTATAGTAATATCTTTCCGATAGCTTTCTTGGTTAGCTACAAGAAGCCAATATATGGATTCCGAGAAATCATTGTATATTACGTTTATCAGGTAGTAACCGATTTATTTAAAAAAAATAAGTGCGATGGTAGTACTTTTTGGCATAGCTCAAGGCACAAATATGTCTATATTGGTAGGCCATACAGCAAAAATGCTTGGTGGCAAATTTGGGCTCAATAAAAATTTATATTCCAAAGCTGGGTGTTAACTGCGTCCGTTTTAAATCATGTATATTAAACGTTATAGGCAATCTAAATTAAGCACGAGTCCAGACCTACTAAAGATATATATTGGCTTTCTATTGGCTTTATATTATATTATATTATATATTATATCATTATATTATTTCTTTGATAAAGATATACTATGTTTATAGGCACACATACCCTGACCTTGATTAGCGAAATAACCAGATTACATGCAGTTGTCTAAGTTTAGACATGAATACATCAAAATGTATATTACGTTATGTAAAATTACGTTTTTATCCAAACGAAGACGAAAAATACAGAAGTCCTCTATGCCACCTTAGGTAATGTTTTAACTCTTCGCAATTGCTCCTCAGTTTTTTGAGATTGTGCACTAAATAAGTTAAGATAGTCACTTTCCTTTAACCGTTTTACTCAAATCCTTTTGTCCAATCTGTGCACACTGTAGGATACACATTGTTTTTGTTTTGTTCACCTTTTGGTAAATAGGGAAGTATAACATCTGTAAGTACTGCAACAGCCGTATGCCATACAGTGTGGCCAACGCGGCCTATGTACACCAGAATTAGGCATGCTTATGGGGTTTTTCGTTACAACATGAGTTCTCGTGTCTGATATAACGTAATATACACGCAAAGATGGGGCGTAATGTTAAGTTGTAGGGCCGATTAAAACCTCTAGTTGATACAATCCTTGTCACAAGTCTTTAAACGGGATGATTATATAGAATCTGTCTGATTGATGATAGAAACGGAAGTTTTTAAATCTGACTTTCCGCAACTCATAGATAAGGTTAAAGGAAAATAATAGCCCTATAGACCCCAGTGTCGGCTATTTGAAATACCATTGTGGCGAAAGTTAATGATAGTTTATCACTCTGACCACTTGTGCAGTATATATATATATATTGTGGCTTTATATTGGCTTATTTATTTATATATTTATTATATTGATAAGATATACTTGGTTATAGACACACATACCCTGACCTTGAGTAGTCCGAAATAACCAGGATTACATGCAGTTGTCCTAAGTATTAAGACACTGAAATACGTCAAAATGTATATTAACGTTTATGTATATGTTTAAATCTGACTTTCCGCTCCTAATATATAGGCTAAAGGAAAATAATAGGCCCTATAACCCCAGATTGGTTTGCTATTTAAATGACCCTTTGCAAATTTAATGATATGTTATAATCCTGACCACTTGTGCATCATGACAAATTATGTTAATTCTTATTTTTCAGCGGTATCCGTAAAAAGAAACGAACTTCAAATGGGACTCATGAGTTAAACACGTTCCAGAAAATTATATACTACAGCTAAATTTTCCAAACCTGAAGACACGAATGAAGGCAATATGTCCTGTTTCTTCTACAAAAGTCCCGAGCCAAGAAAAAGAAATAGAAAAATGGCAGCCACTGCTCTGGGGATAATTCGATTCAAATGAAATAAAGAAATAACAATTGAACGGATCGGTAATATCAGGGCACAGTTCGATGACACTATACAGAATTACTGCGGAGTGAAACAGTAGCTTGGAAAAGGTTTAATTTAAGATAGGCCTATACGATGTGATTTTATAAATAGTTCAGTTGCTTAGAGCCAATTTTGGGCAAGATGTTACACGCCTGATTAAGCGCCAACTTTTTGCACCCTACTCTTTAGATCCCACAGACACATTCTACGGGGTGCCATTCTGAGGGGCCTATTACATGGTTACTCAGAGGTCCACAGGTCATATGGGTGATCATACTGTGTAATCCGTATGTATTTGCTAGATGCGTCATTATATTTACTCTGGTCCTTACTTTGTGTCCTATATGTCCCCATAACAACATCCAGGTTTGGGTCACTTTGGGAGGTGCGCTGGGTGGGGGGTTGGTCAATGTAACCCGAGTCAAAGGGCACATTGTGTAATATTGTTAACGCCACTTATTTTACTATATGCATATTGATATATGGGTTACATCCCCATGTTTATTTGCAGTAGTTTATTTGCGGAGAGTATTTATTGTTATGTCCCATAGAAACATTTTAAAGGCGGAATGCCTCTGTACCCATTCCAGGGCACGAAGAGGTCAAAGGTCAACACTGTGGTCACTGTTTTAAATTTGTGTCCTTACAATACAGTGTTACCCCGGGTTTCAATTGCTATTAGATTGGCACGATTGTCTATGTTTCTATGGGATGGTAATCTAGTAAACGTGTTGTTCCAAGCAGATGAACCTGGAAATTTGTATATGTT